>RXID01017040.1:0-17446 GCA_005019695.1 Trichopus zeylanicus subsp. travancoricus
AAGTAGCTGTTGTAGTAGTAGCAACAACCACAATAGTAGCAGTTGAAGTAGTAGAAGTAGCAGGAGTTGTGTCATTAGTAGTAGAAGTAGTAGTAGTAGTACGTGTAGCAGTAGTAGGAGTACTAGTAGTAGCTGTAGTAATATGTGTACTAGTTGGAGTAGTAGTAGTAGCAGTAGTGGTAGAAGTAGTAGAAGTTGTAATAGTAGTGGTAGAAGTAGGGGCAGCAGCAGCAGCAGTAGTAGTAGTTGTTGTAGTTGCTATTGTTGTAGTAGTAGCAGTCGAAGTAGTTGTTGTTGAAGTTATAGTTAGAGTATTAGCAATAGTACTAGTAGTAGTAGAAGCAGTAGTTGTAGTTGCTGTAGTAGGAGCAATAGCAGCAAAAGCAGTAGTAGTAGCTGTAGTTATGGTAGTAGTATTAGTAGCAATAGTAGTTGTATTAGTAGTAGTAGTCAGAGTAGAATTAGCAGCAGCAGCAGCAGCAGTAGTAGTAGCAGGAGTAGTAGCAGTAGTAGTTGTGTTGTAGTAGTCGTAGTCATAGTAGTAGTAGTAGTAGTAGAGTATTAGTTGTAGTAGTCATGCTTGTAGTAGGAGTGGCAATAGAAGTACCAGTAGTAACAGTCATAATCAAAGTAGTAGTAGTAGTAGTAGTAGTAATAGTGGAAGTTATAGTTCGAGTATTAGGAATAGTAGTTGTTGTAGTAGCAGTTGTAGCAGAAGTAGTAGTAGTTGTTGCAGTAGCAGTAATACCAGAAGTAGTAGTCGCAGTCATAGTAATAGTAGTTGTTGTTGCAGTAGTGAAAGTTGTAGTTGGAGTATTAGGACTAGTAAGTGTAGTAGTTGTAGCAGTTGTAGCAGTAGTAGTTCTAGTAGTAGTAGTAGGAGTAGTAGCAGCACTAGTAGTAGTTGGAATAGAAGTAGCAATAGCAATAGTAGTAGTATGAGTAGCAGTAGTAGTCGTAGGAGTAGTAGTAGTAGTAGTAGTAGTAACAACATTAGTAGTTGTAGTATTAGTAGTACTGGTAGTAGCAGCAGTTGCAGTAGCAACAACCGCAGCAGCAGCAGTAGCAGTAGTAGACATAGCGGAAGTAGTTTCAGCTGTAGTAGGAGTAGTAGTAGTAGTAGGTGTAGTAGTAGCAGGAGTAGCAGTAGTAGTAGCAATAGTTGTGGTAATAATAGTTTTAGTATTAGTAGCAGTAGTAGTAGCAGTAGTAATAGGTATACAACTTGTAGTAGTAGTAGTAGAAGTAGTAGTAGTTGTTGTAGTTGTTGTAGTTATTGTAGTAGTAGTTGTAGTAGTAATAGTAGTAGTATTAGTAGTAGTTGAGATAGTAGCAGCAGTGGTAGAAGTAACAATAGTTGTAGTAGTAGTAGTGGTGGTATAATTGTTAGGAGTAGTAGTTGTTGTAGTAGTAGTCAGAGATGTAGGAGTCGTTGTAGTACTAGGAGCAGCATCTACAGCAATAGTAATAGTAGTAGCAATGGTAGTAGCAGCCACAGTAGTAGTGGTAGTAGTAGTAGCAACAGCGGTAGGAGTAGTAGTAGTAATAGTACTAGTAGTAGTAGTTATTATAGTACTAGTAGTAGTAATAGTAGCAGTAGTAGTAGTAGTTTGAGAAGTAGTAGTACTCACAGTAGCAGCAACCGAAGCTACGGTAGCTGCAACAACAACAGCAATAGTAGCGATGGCAGAGGCAATTGAAACTGCAGTAGTAGTTATACTAGAAATAGTAGTAGTTGCAGCAGTAGTGGAAGCAGTATTAGTTGCAGTACTGGCAGTAGTAATAGTATTAGTAGTAGTAGAATCAACTAAAGTAGCAGTAGTAGTATAAGTAGTTGTAGTTGTTGTTATTATAGCAGTAGTAGTAGAAGCAGTATTAGTAGTAGTAGCTGCTGTAGTAGAAGTAGTAGTAGCAGCAGTAGTCGTATTAGTGGAAGTAGTGGAAGTAGCAATAGCAGTTGTAGTAGTATTAGTGGTAGCAGCAGTAGCTCCTGCGGTAGCAACAATAGCTGGAGTAGTTTTAGTACTAACAGTAGTAGTAGTAACAGCAGCAATAGTGGTAGTAGTAGCGGTAGTAGTAGCTGTAGTAGCAACAGTTGCAGTAGTAGTCATCATAGTAGCAGCAGTTGCAGCAGTTGTAGTAGTAGTATTATTAGAAGTACGAGTAGTAGCAATACTAGCAGCAATAGTAGTAATAGTAGTGGTGGTAGCAGTAGTAGTGGTAGTGGTAGCAACGGTAGCAGTAGTCGCAGTAGTAGTAATTGTAGTGGTAGTCGTAGCAGTGGTAGTTGTTATAGTAGTAGTTGCAGAAGTGGTAGCAGTAGCTTTAGCAATAGTAGTAGTAATAGAAGCAGTAGTAGAAGTAGTAGTTGTAGCCACTGCAGTAATAGCAGTAGTAGTAGTTGTGGTGGTGGTGGTCGTGGTAGTTGCAGTAGTAGTTGTAGTAGTAGCAGTAGTAGTAGCAATAGTAATAGTAGCAGAAGTAGTGGTTGTAGTAGTAGTAGTAATAGTGTTAGTAGTTGTAGTAGTAGTACTTGTAGTAGCATAATTTGTAGCAGACACTGTTGTAGTACTAGAAGTAGTAGTCGCAGAGGTAGTAGCAGAAGTCGCAGTAGTAGTAGTAGAAATTATCGCAGCAACAGTAGTAGTAGCAGTAACAGCAGTAATAGTCATAGCACTAGTGCTAGTGGTTTAGCAGTTGTAGTAATAGTTATACTAGCAGCAACAGAAGTAGTAGTAGCCGTAGTAGTAGTAATAATAGTAATAGTAGTAGAAGGATTAGTCATATGAGTAGTAGTGGTGGTAGCTGTAGCAGCAATAGTGGTAATAGTAATAGTAGCTGTAGTAGTAGTAGTTGCACCAGCACTACTAGTAGTCTTCATTACAATAGCAGTACTAGTAGTAGTAGTAGTAGTTGTGAAAGTAGTAGCAGTAGTACTAGCAGAAGTAGTAACAATAGTAATAGTAGTAGTAGTAACAATAGAAATAGCAAAGGCAGTAGTATTAGTAGTAGTTGGAGTAGTAGTAGTACCAGCAATATTGGTTGCATTAGTAGTAGTAATAGTAGTAGTAGAAGAAGTAGTTGTAGCAGTAATAGCAACATCAACATTAGTAGTAGTGGTAGTAGTAGTTGCAGTAGTAATAGTAGTAGTAGTAGTAGATGTAGTAGTTGTAGCAGTTGCAACAGCCGTAGAATTAGTAGTAGCGATAGCAGCAATAATAGTAGTAATTGTAGTAGCAGCAGCAGTAGTAGTAGTGGCAACAGTAGTAGTAGTAGACGCAGCAGTAGTAGTAGTACTAGCAGCAGGAGTATTTGTTGTAGTAGTAGTAATAGCAGCAGCAGTAGTTGTTGTACTAGTAGTAGTAGTAGTAGTAGTAGTAACAGTAGTAGTTGTAGTTGCAGTGGTAGTAGTAATAGTAGTTGTAGAAGTAGTAGTAGCAGTAGCGGCAGTAGCTGCTGCTGTAGCAGCGACAGTAGTAGTAGTGGTAGTAGTAGTAGCAGTTACAACATTAGCACTAGTAGTAGCAATAGTAGTTGTAGCACTAGCAGCAGTAGTATCGGTAGAAGTAGTAATTGTAGTAGCCATAGCAGTAGCAATAGTTGTAGTAATAATAATAGGAATAGCAATAGTAGTAGTATTAGTAGTACTAGAAGTGGTAGCAGGGTAGTGGTTACGGTAGTAGCAGCAATACTACTACTACTTCTTCTAATATTACTACTGCTACTACTTCTACTATTACTACTACTAGTGCTACTGCTGCTACTACTACTACTAGTTCCATTACTACTACTACTACTATTACTACTGCTGCTACTACTACTACTTCTACTACTATTAGTTGTAGTACAAGTACTACTACCACTACTACTACTTACTACTACTACTACTGTTACTACTACTACTACTACTACTACTACTATTACTACTACTACTAGTGTCGCTACTGCTACTACTACAACTATTACTTCCACTACTCCTGTTACTATTGCTGCTACTACTACTACTACTACTGCTGCGACTACAACTGCAACTAGTACTCCAACTGCTACTATTACTATGACTACCCCTACTACTAGTACTACTACTATTGTTGCACTACTTCTTCTTCTATTGCTAGTACTAATACTTCTCCTGCTACTATTACCACTGCTACTGCTTCTGCTACTACTACTACTACTCGTCCTACTAATATTACTACTGCTACCAGTATCACTGCTACTACTAGTTGTAGTACTACAACTATTAATACTACCACTACTACAACTACTCCTACTAATACTACTACTTCTACTACTACTACTACTACTACTACTACTACTTCTACTATTTCTACTTCTACTACTATTATTTCAACTCTAACTTATACTACTGCTATGACTTCTTCTGATACTGCGAATTCTACTATAACCTCTGCTACTACTATTACTGCTACCGCTACCACCATTACGACTACTTTTGCTATAACTTCTTCTACTACTATTGCTACTACCGCTACTACTACTACTACTACTATTGCTACAACAACAACAACTACTGCTAACACTAGCACAACTGCTGCTACTGCTGCTACTGCTGCTACTACTACTACTGTAATTGCTAGTATTGCTAGTACTGCTATTACTATTATAACTACTACTATTACTACTACTGTTGCTACTGCTGCTATTGCTTAGACTAAGACTACTCCTACTGTTGTTGTTGTTACTACCACTACAACCAGTTTGACTACTACTACTAATGGTACTATTACCAATGCAACTAGTAGTACTACGACTATTGCTACAACTACTGCTGCTACTGCTACTACAACTAATACTACTATTACTACTTTATCTTCGAGTACTACTACAACAACTAATGCTAACATTACTACTACCTCGACTACTAATTTTACTAATAATTACCCTACTACTACTACTACTACGACTACTACTACCACTATTGTTGTTGCTGCTACTACTGCTACTATAACTACTACCGCTATTATCGCTACTACTGCCACAACTATTACGACTAGTGCTATTGGCCTTGCTGCCACTTTTACTATTGCAATTAGTTCTACTAGTCCTGCCAATATTACTTCTAATACAACTACAACTAATAGTCCTACAGCTACTACTTTTACCATCACTATGACTACTACTACTATTTTTGCTTCGACTACTTTTACTACTAGTGTAAGTACTTCTGCTGCTACTGCTACAACTATTGCAATTTCTCCTACTTCTACGACTACTGCTACAATTACAACTGCTTCTAATACTGCTACTACCACTGCTACAATTCCAACGACAACTACTACCCCTGCTACTACAACTGTTACTACTACTACGACTTCTAATACAACTACTACTAATACTACAACAACTACTATTGTTGTTACTACTACTACCACTACTACTACTACTATAACTATTGCTACTATTTCTTCTACTCCTATGCCTACAATAGCAACAACTACTCCAACTACTACAACTACAACTACTGTTATTTTTACTAATGACACTCCTAGTACGGCTGCTTCGCTACCACTTCTATTACTACAACTGCATATGCTACTCCTACAACTACTACTCTTACTACGACTGCCACTACAACAACTACTACTAATACAACTCCAACTATTACTACTACTGCTGCTACTATTACTGTTACTACCACTACTACTACTACTACTCCATCTACTACAACTACTACAACCACTATTGCTACTACTGATACTCCTACTACTACTGCTAGTACAACTACTTATACTTCTACCACTACTACTGCTACTCCTAAAACGCCTACCACTGCTCCTACTATTACTGCCCCTCCTACTTCTACTAGTGCCACAACTACTTCCACTACTTCTACTACTACTACTACTCCTCTTACTGCTACTTCTACTACTACTATCAATATTGCGCCTACTACTGTTGCTATCACTACTTCTGCTACTACTATTGATACAACTTTTGCTACTACTACTACTTCTACTACTACTACGGCTGCTACCACTGCTACTACTACTATGACTACTGCTATAATAACAACAACAACTACTACTACTACATCTGCTACTACTACTATTAGTAATACTACTACTATTACTACTACTACAACAACTACTACCACTGCTATAACTACTACTGCTACTACTACTACTTCTACTACAACTATTCCTACTTCAACGACTACTACTACTGCTACTACTACTACAATTACCGCTGTTGCTGCTACTACTACTACTATAGCTCCTACTACTATAACTACTGCTATTATTTTCTCTACTCCTACGCCGACTATTACAACTACTACTCCTGCTACTATTGCTACAACTACTATCATTTTTACTAAAGATACTCCAACAACAACCACTACTACTTCCACTTATATTACTGCAACTGCAACTGCTACTCCCACTACTACTGCTACTACTCCTACAATGACTGCTACTACTACTACTACTACTACTACTACCCCAACTACTACTACTACTGCTACTACTACAACTACTACAACTACTACTACTCCAACTACTGCTACTACAACCACTACTGCTACTGATACTCCTACTACAACTGCTACTACAACTATTTATACTTCTACTGCTGCTACTACCACTCCTACTACTACTACTACTGCTCCTATAATTACTACCACTCCTACTTCTAGTAGTGCTACGACAACTTCTATTGCTTCTACTATAGCAACTACTACTACTCCTACTTTTGCTTCTACTACTACTACTAATACTATGTCTACTACTATTGGTATTACCGCTTCTACTACTACTACTACTACTGATACTACTGCTGCTGCTGCTACTACTACTGCTACTACTACTAATACTACTGCTATTACTACTACTACTACTACTTCTGCTACTGCTACTGCTACTACTACTATGACTACTACTTCTACTACCACTACAACAACTACTACTTCTCCTACTACTGCTACTTCTACTACAACTTCTGTTAACTGCTACTACTATTGTTATACTATTTTGACTACTACTACTGTTGCTACCTCCGCTACTACTCCTACTCCAACTACAACTACAGCTACTTCTGCTAGTACTACTATCGCTACTACTACTACTATTATTACTACTTCTACTGCCTATACTACTACTTCTCCTACTCCTAATACAACACTGCCTACTGCTACTACTCCTACTTTTACTATTACTACAACAACTGTTGCTACTACTGTTGCTACTACTAGAACTACTACTACTACTCCTCCTACTACAACTACTACTCATGCAGCTGCCACTACTACTACTACTACTATTACTATTGCTACAACTACCACTTATCTTACTACTACTACTTCTAGTGCTACTATTGCTACTACTAATACTACTGCCACCGCTACTACTGCTGCTACTATAATGACTAACGGTACATCTACTACTACTGCCACTACTACTACTGCTACGCTAGTACTACAGCTCCTGCTACTACTACTGCTGCAACTACTATTGCTGCTACTAAAACTAATGCTATGACAACCACAACTACTTCTACTACTACTACAACAACAACAACAACAACTACCACTACAACTACTGTTGCTGCTGTTACTATAACTATTGTGGCTCCTACTGCTGATATTACAACTGTTACTGCTACTACTTCTGCTACTACTACTACCTTACCTACTAAAATTAGTAACCCAACTACTACTACTGCTAGTATTACTGCTACTCCTACTAAAACTATTGCTACTACAACTACTTCTGCTACTGCTTGTAACACCACCACTACTACTACTGCAACTACTACAACTCCTACTATTGCCACTACTACCACTACTTCTACTACTATGGCTACGACTGCTACTACTATTACTACGACTGCTGCTACGGCGACTACAACAAAAACTACAACTACTACTGCTACTGCTGCTGCCGTTCCTACTACTCTATTGCTGCCGTAACGTCTACTACTACTACTACTACTACAACAACAACAACAACAACAACAACAACAACAACAACTACTACTACTACTACTACTACTACTACTACTACTCCTGCTACTACTATTGCAACTTCTTCTACAACTACTACTATCGCTACTACTATTTCTCTAGTTCCAACTACTACGACTACTACTACTGGTACCACTACTAATGCCACTAGTACTGCCACCACTATGACTTCTATAACAACTACTACTACGACAGCTATGACTGCAACTTCTACTACAATAACAACAACAACTACTACTGTTAAAACTAATACAACAATTGCTACTACTACTACTACGGCTTCATCTCCTACTATTCCAACACTACTACTACTACTACCACTACTATATATGCTACTACTATTGCTACTACAACAACAACTACTACTACTTCAGCTCCTGCTACTTCTACTACTAGTACTACTACTACTTCTAGTACTACTGCTACTACTGGCACTACAACTATGACTATTACTACTACTACTACTATTACTGCTGCTGCTAATGCTACTATTATTGTATTGCAATTGTTGCTATTGCTACTACTACAACACCTACGACAGCTGCAACAATCACAACTATTGCTTCTACTACTACTGCTACTACTAGTACTTCTACTATTACTACTACTACTAATGCAACTGTGACTTCTACCACTACTGCTGCTACTATTGCTACTATTACTGCAACTACTACTTCTACTACTGCAACTGTTGCTACTACTTCAACTAATACTACTACTATGACTGCTACAACTATTACTACTACTACCCCAACTACTAAAACTACTACTAATACTAGTACTATAGCAGCTGCTACTACTACTACTACAACAACAACTACTACAATAACTACTTCTACTACTGCTACTACTGCTACTTCTGCTACTAAGACTACTACTTCTACTGCCACTACTACTACTACTACTAATACTACTACAAGTATTTCTGCTAATACTACTTTTACTACCAATACTAGTACTACTTCTACTACAACTACCACTGCGGTTGCTGTTGCTACTACTAATACTACTTCTGCGACTTCTTCAACTAGTATGACTACCTGCCACTACAACAATTGCTACTACTACTACAACTACTACTTCTACTACTGCTACTACCACTACTATTATTGCTCCTTATGCAAATAGCACTACTACTGTTGCTACTACAACTAATACTGGTGCTCCTGCTCCTACTACTAATGCTATTGCTACTACTATAATTACAGCTGCTGTTGCTACTGCTACTCCTGCTCCTACAACGAGAACTACTACAACTGTTATTTCGATTACTTGGGCAACTACTATTACTAGTACTCCTACTACTACTACTACAACAACGATTATTATTTTTATTAATGTTACTCCAAATACTATAGTTACTACTCGTTACTACTGCAAACTACTTATCCTACTACTATTTCTACAACCGCTACAATAACTACTACTACTCTAATTACTACTTCTCCAACTACTACTACTACTAATACAATTGGCACTACTAAAATTACTACTGCTAACGCAACAGGTACTACTACTACTACTACTAGTATGACTCTTGTTGCTACTACTGCTACTACTACTTTTACTACAACCACTACTACTACTATTGCAACTACTGGTACTACTATTACTTGTATACAACTCCTACTACTACTACTACTTCTACTACTACTACATCTACTGCCTCTACTACTACTACTACTACTACTACTTTTGCAACTACAACAGCTGCCACTTGGACTATTACTGCTGCTACTACTAGTACGACCACTACATCTGCTAGTACTACTAATACGACTACTACAGCGACTACTACTACTCCTACTGCTACCACTATTGCAATGCCTACTACGGTTGCAACTACTATTGTGACTACTACTACAACTACTACTACTTCGGCTGCTACTACTACTTCTACTAGTACCATTGCTACTACTACTACTCCTACTTCTACTGCTACTACTAATACTGCTACCACTACTACTACTATTACGACTACTTCTACTACTACTATAATTACTACTACTACTACTACCACTACTGCTGCTACTACTACTATTACCACTACTGCTACTACTACTACTATTACCACTACTGCTACTACTACAATTACCACTACTGTTACCGCTATTGCGTCTACTGCTACTGCTACTGCTACCACTACTACGACTACTACACTGCTACAACTACCACTACTGCTATTGCTGCTACTACTACAACTACTACTTCTCCTACTTCTCCTAGTGCTACTACTACGAAAGTGACTATTACTACTACTACTACTTCTACTACTACTGCTGCTACAAACACTGCTACTACCTCAACTACTAAAACTACTATTACTACTTCTACACCTACTACTTCGGCTACTGCTGCTTCTTCTACTACTACGACTGCTACTACTGCAACTTCTACTAATACCGCTCCATCTACTACTATTACTACTACTAGAACTCCCACTCCCACTACTTCTATGACAACAACTGCTACTTCTCCTACTACTATGACTACAACTAGCACAACTACTACAACTCCTGCTACTACTACTACTACTACCTCAATTGGTACTACTCATACTATAACTACTACTACTTCTTCTACTACTACTACTACTATTATTTTTCCTCCTACTACTACAACTATAGCTTCAACTGCTGCAACTACTCCAAGTACTACTACTACTACTTCTGTTGCTACTTCGGCTACTACTTCTACTGCTACTGTTGCGACTACTATTACGGCAACTATTGCTAGTACTGCCACTACTACAACTACTGCAACTTGTGCTATAACTGCAACTTCTAGTACAACTACTACTACTTCCACTTTAACTATTGCTACTTCACCTACTGCTACCACTGCTACTACTACTACTACTACCACTACTGCTACTATTATTACTATTAATACTACCACCGCTACTACTACAGATGCTACTATTACTACTTCTACTACAACTACAACTCCTATTACTACTACTTATGCTAGTACTACTACTACTACTGTTGCCACTACTACTTCAGCTACTACGACTACTACTTCTCCTTCTATTACTACTTCTGCTACTACAACTACTGCTATTGGTATTACTACTGCTACTATTGCTGTTGCGACTGCTATTACTTCGACTACTGATACCACTTCTCCTACTACTACTGCTACAACTTTTTCTCCTACTACTACTTCAGCTACAATTTCAACTTCTACTATTGCATCTACATCTACTTCTGCAACTACTATCACTGCTACTACTACTGCACCTACTACTACTATTGTTACAACAACAACTACTACTGTGGCGACTAATACTACTGCTACTACTACAACCACTACTACTGCTATAGGTGCTACTACTACTGCTGCTGCTACTACTACTACAATATTGACTACTATTACTACTGCTACTACCGACACTACTACTACTACTACGACTACTGCTACAGTAATACTACTGCTGCTACTACAACTGCCGCTACTACTATTACTACTACTAAGACTACTACTGCTAGTACAACTACAACAACAAAAACTAATACTACTACCACCACAACAACAACAACATCTCCTACAACAATAATAACAACTAGTGCTACTACTGCTGCTACTGCTACTGCTATGGCTACTGCTATTGCTACTACTACTACTACTACTACTGCCAATACCACTGTTGTTGCTACTACTACTACTAATTCTACTACAACAACTACATGTATTACTGTAACTGCTTCTGCTACTACTACTACTACTACTGCAACTACCACTACTACTCTTGCTACTGTTTTTGCTAGTGATGCACTACTAGTGCTACTACTACTACTATTACTGCTACTACTACTACTATTGCTACTACAACAACAACTACTACTACGGCTATTGCTTCTACTACAACTACCACTAGTACTTCTGCTACTACTTCTGCTTCCACCAATATTGTTGCTACTACTACTACTGTCACTTCTACTACTACAACAACTAAAACTACATGTGCTACTACTGTTACTACTACTACTACAATTACTACCACTACAACAACAACAACTACTTCTGCTGATGCTACTACGACTACTACTACTTCTAGTAATTCTAAGACCGACACTAATGTTGTTGCTTCTGCTGCTAGTGCAACTACTACAATTGGAACTGCTACAGCTACTACTATCATTTCTTCTACTACTTCTGCTACTCCTGTTGCTGCTGCAACTACAACAACTACTGCTACTGCTACTGCTACTACTTTTGCTACTATTACTACTTCTGCTACTACTACTACTGCAATTACTGCTAGTACTATTACTGTTGCTTCTGCTTGCACTACTACTATTGCTACTGCTACTACTACTACAACTACTACTTCTACTACTATTATTGCTGCTGCTGCTTTGCTGTTGTTGTTGCTATAGCTACTATTATTACTTCTTCTACTACTTAATCCTCCGACTTCTACTATTTTACTACTACAACAACAACTAATAATACTACTGCTAGTATTACTACTACTAGTACTCCTACTACAGATGCTGCTCTACTACTGGTGCTACTACTATTGATGATGCTACAACTACTATAATTACAACTACTACTACTACCACTACTCTAACTACTAGTTCTACTACTATTAATACTACTACTATTACGACTACGACCACAAATGCCACTACCGCTACTTCTATTACTACTACGGCTACTTCTACAACTACTACTACAACAATAACTACTACTACTACTACTACTACTACTATTTCTACTAGTACCGATGTTGCTGCTGTTGCTACTAATACTACTAGTACTACTACGACTACTACTGCTACAGTTGCTGCAGCTATGGCTACAACTTCTACTTTGACAACTTCTCCTACTACTATTACTATTGCAACTAGTATTACGTCTACTACTATAGCTGCTACTTCAACTACTACTACTAGTAGTACTACTGCTACAACTACTACCACTACTAGTACTACTGCTCCTACTTTTGCTAATATTACTGCTGGTATAACTGTGGTTGCTGCTACTACAACTACTAGGACTACTGCTCCTGCTACTACTACTATAGCTTCTATAGCTGCTTCTACTGCTACTACTACTACTACTATTATTGCTACTAGTGCTAATGATAATACAACAACTACTACTACAGATGATAACGCTACTACTGCTACTGCTCCAACTGCTACTACTACACTCACTTCAACTACTGCCACTATTACTACTGCTACTGCTGCTAGTTCGACTACTGCTACTCCTACTAATACTACTGCTGCCACCACTACTACTATTAATGTTGCTGCTACTTCAACTACTATTACTTCTAGTACAACTACTACTACAACGTCTACTACTACTATTACTACTTCTGCTGCTAATACTACTATTGCTGCTGTTGCTACAGCTGCTACTGCTTCTACAACAACAACAATAACTACTACTAATACTACTCCTGATACTACTCCTATTACTACTCCTGCTACTACTACTACTATTAACCGCAACATTACTAAGAAAGATTACTACTGCACTACTCTTAACCACTACTACTAATACTTACTACTTACTATTGCCATGGTTACTACGCTACTACTAATACAACTACTGTACTACTTTGTTGCCTGTTGCTACTGCTACTATAATACAACCACAAATACTACCACTACTACCACTAACTTCTCCTACTACTACTTCCTATTGCGCCTGCTATACTGCTACTACTAATACAAACCACAATTACTACCCACCCAACAACTTCTCATACTACTACCTACACTGATCCTGCTGCGAACCACTACTACTATTGTAACTATTACTACTTACTGGCTACTACTGCTGCTCTACTACGACTACTACTGCCCCACGACTACTACTATACTACATAATACTACTACTACTACTACAACTAATACAACTACAGTTGCTACTACTACTGTGACTGCTACTTCTACTATTATGGCTACTACTTCTCCCACTTCTACTATGGCTGCTACTACGATAGTTACTACTACTACTTAAACTACTTCTACTAGTACTACTGCTACAACAACAACTACAATTACTTCTACAGCTACTACTACATCTACTACTGCTATTATCGATACTACTATTACTACTGCTACGATTGCTACTACTGCTACTACAACTACAACAACTACAACTAAACATGCTGCTACAGCTACTACTGCTACTACAACTTCTACTCCTACTCCAACTGCTACAATAACTACTATAATTGCCACTAATCATGCTGCTGCCGCTGAGGCTACTGCTACTACTACTACTACTTCTCCAACTTCTACGACTACTGCTACTACTACAACTACTGTAACCACGGCTACTGCTACAACTAATATTACTACTACAACAACTAGTACTATAACAACTCTAACTGCAACTAGTGCAACATCTACTACTACTACTGCAACTACTAATAATACTACTACTACTAATACCTCTATAACAGCTACTACTACAACTTTTGCTGTTGCTCTACTTCTATTACAATTGCAACTATTTCTTTTATGCCTACTTCTACTATTACTACTACTCCTCCTACAATGACAACTACTCCTCCTACAATGACAACTACTATTATTTACACTAATGATAATCGTACCGCTGCTACTACTACAACTACAACTACTACTACTACTGTAGCTACAACTGCTACTACTACTACTACTGTTCCTGCTCCTTCTTCTACTACTACTACTAATACCACAACTACTAATATAGCGGCTACTACTGTTGTTATTACTAATTCTGCTACTACTATCACTATAATTACTACTTCTGCTACTACTGCTACTTCTACTACAACTACTGCTGCTGTTGCTATCACTAACATCACTACTAATACAACTACGACTACTATTTCTACTACTACTACTACTACTACTACTACTACGACTACTATTTCTACTACTACTACTACTACTACCACTACTACTACATGTACTGTTGTTCCTACTATTGCTTCAGCTGCTACTATTGCAACTACTGCTACTTCTGCAACTACTGCTTATACTATTACTACTACAACTACCAGAACAACAATAACAACAACAACTACTACTGCTACTATTACTACAGCTGCCACGACTACTACTACTACTACTACTTCTACTCCTACTACTACCTCTGCTACTATTGCTATTACTGTTACTACTTCTACTACTACCACTACTATACTACTACTACTACAACTCCTACTACTACTCAACTACTACGACTATTATTGCTGCTTCTACTGTTATCATTGCTAACACTACTACTACTACTGCTACTATTGCTACTACTGCTACTGCTGCTACTGCTACTACTACTACTACCCCGACTACTAAAACTACTACTACTACTTCTATTGCTGCGACTACAATTACTACAGGTTTTATCGCTATTACTACTACTACTGCTATTATTGCTACTACTGCTACTACAACTATTGCAATGACAACTGCCCATGCTACTATATCTACTACTACTACCATAACTTATACTCCTGCTACTACTACTTCCCTACTACAACTATTACAAAGACAACTACCCATGCTACTATATCTACTATTACTACTATAACTTATACTCCTGCTACTACCACTTCCCTACTACAACTACCACTACTATAATTTCTGCTACTACTACTTTTACTACTACTACAACTATGACTAGTATTATAACTGCTACTACTCCTGCTACCGCTGCAGCTACTGCTACTACTACTACTACTTCTCCTACTTCTACGACTACTGCTATCTACTATAACTACTGTTACTACTGTTACTACTGCTACTACAACAACTAATATTACTACTACAATTGCTATTACTACTATTCCTCCGGCTCCTACTACTATTGCTACTAGTGCTACTACTTCTGCTACTGCTTTACTATAATTACTATTGCTACTATTTCTTCTACTCCTACTGCTACCATTACTACTACTCTTGCAACAATTATAACTACTATTATTTTTACAAATGATACTCCTACTACTACTGCCACTACTAATACCACTACTATTAACACGGTGGCTACTATAGTTACTATACCACTTATGCTACTACTACGTCTACAACAACAACAATCGCTACTACTTCTACTACTACTACGGCCGCTACGACTATGACTACTACTAATACTACTACTAATACTACTACTTCTACTACTACTGTTACTATGGCTACCAGAACTTGTTGTTGTTGTAGTAGTAGTAGTAGTTGCAACAGCTATACCTACTACTGCTACTACTGCTGCTACTATGGCTACCACGACTACTACTATAACTACTTCTTCTGCTATTGCTACCACTACTACAACTTCAACCACTACTAAATCTACAACTACAACTGCTACGACTGTTACTACTGCTACTACCGCGATTATCGCTACTACAACTACTCCTGCTACTGCTACTATTATTACTACTACTACTAGTACTACTATTGCTGCTACTATTACTACTACTATTGCTGCTACTGCTGTTACTACTGCTACTACTCCTACTGCTACTTCTCCTACTGTTATGACTACTGCTACAGATACTACTGCTACAACAACAACAACAACAATAACTACTACTACTGCTGCTACTACTGCTACTATTACTACTGCTATTGCTACTACTACAACTGCTACTACTACTACGACTACTAATACTTCTGCTACTACTCCTAGAACTAATACTACTAGTACTGCTAGGACTACTGCTGCTACTGCAAATGCTACTCGTACTACTTCTACTGCTGCTCCTTCTACCACTACTACAACTTCTACTACTACTACTAAAACTGCTCCTACAGCTACTTCTACGACTACTACTACTACAACTTCAACAAATATCGCTCCAACAACTACTACTATTAATACTAGAACTCTTAGTGCTACTGCTTCTATAATAATAACTACTACAGCTCCTACTACTATGACTACTATTACCATAACTACTACTACTCGAGCTACTACTACAGCTACTACTACCACTTCTACTACTACTACAACTACTACTACTACTACTGCTACTAGTCCAACAACTACTACTATTGTTGATGTTGCTACTACTACGACTCCTACAGTGGCTACCATTGATGCTCTTACTACTACTTCTACTACTAATGATACCACTATGACTTCTGCTACTATTTCTACTACTATTACGGATGCTACGACTGTTGCAACTACTACAACAACTGCTTCTGCCACCAGTTCTACAACTACTGCTGCTACTACTATCACTACGACTACAGCAACTACATAACTACTGCAACTTGCGCTACAACTGCTATTTCTACTACAACTACAACAACTACTACTACTTCTACTTCAACTACTGCTACTACTTCTACTTCTACTTCTACTTCTCCTACTACTACCACTGCTACAACTACTACTACTACCATTGCTGCTACTACAACAACAATTACTGCTGCTACTGACACAGCTGCCACTACTACTTCCACTTCTACTACTGTAGCTACTACTATTATTGCTTCA
>RXID01017042.1:0-18525 GCA_005019695.1 Trichopus zeylanicus subsp. travancoricus
CTACTACAACTATCCCTACAACTATTGCTATTCCTACTACAACTACTACACCTACTCCTACTCCTACAAATACTACTGTTGCCGCTACTACTACTCCTACTACTACTACTACTACTACAACAACAACAACAACAACAACAACTACTACTACTAAAACTACTATACCACTACTCCAACAAGTATAGCTCCAACGATTACTCCTATTACATCTCGGACTAATACTAATATTGCTATAACTACAACAACCACTACCACTGCTACTATTATTACTACTACTAATGCAACTGTTGCTACTACTACAACTGCTGCTACTACTTCCACTACTTCCACTACTGCTAAAGCTAATAGTAATATTACTACTAGTACTATGACTACTATTTCTACTACTACTACTACTACTACTACTACTACTACTACTACTCCTACTACTACTACTACTACTACTACTACTCCTACACCTACAACAACTAATACTTCTACCCCTACTAGTAGTACCACAACTACTATAACTCCTACTATAACTCGAACTACAACTCCGACTCCTACTACTGCCACTACTACAACTGCTACTAATTCGACTACCCCTACTCCAACTTTGACTATTACTCCTACTAATTCCACTCTGACTACTACTAGTGCTATTGCAGCTATTGCGCTTGCCAGTAATTCTACAACTGCTACTTCTACTTCTACTACTTCTACTACTGTTGTTACTAGTACTTCCATTAAAACAACCACCACTACTATATCAACTACTAGTACTCCAATTCCTACTACTGGTACTACTAGTACTCCAACTACTACTAAAATTACTACTATAATTCCTACTTCTAGTCCTACTCCAAATCCTACTCCTACTATTACTCCTACTGCTACTACAACAACAACAACTACTACAACTAATGCTATTTCTCCTACTACTGCTACTCCTAACAATCCTACTACTTCTACTACTACTACCACCACCACTACTACTACTTCTACTACTACTACTATGACTACTACTGCTACTAACAATACTACAACTTCAACCACTATTACTCCTACTACTACTACACTCCTCCTCCTCCTACTACTGCTACTACTATTACTACTACTACTACAACTCCTACAACTACTACCGCTACTATTACTGCTACTGCTACAACAACAACTACTACTACTACCACTACTACTACTACTACAACAACTATTACTACTGCTACTATCGCTCCTACTCCAACTCCTTATGCAACTACTACTCCTACTACTACTACAACCCCTACTCCAACTACTACAACTACCACTACTATCCCTTCTCCAACTCCGACTACTACTTCTACTGCTGCTGCTACTGCTAATACAACTACTACAATAACAACAACTACTACTACAACTACTGCTACCACTACTATTACTACTACTATTGCTGCTGCCATTACTGCTACTACTACTACTAATAATAATAATAATACTACTACTGCTATTACTGCTACTACTACAATCCCTACTCCGACTTCTACTACTACTACCCCAACTACCCCAACTACAACAACAACAACTACTACTGCTCTGCCTAATCCAACTCCTACTCCTACTACTACTCCTACTACTATTACTACCCCTACTCCAACTACTACTATGCCTACCACTTCTCCTACTCCAACTCTTACTACCACTACTGCTACAACTACCACAACCACTACAACAACAACAACCACAACTACTACTACTAGTACTACTACTACTACAACTTATACAACTTGTACAATTGCAACTACTACTACTCCTACAACTACTAATCATAACACTAATGCGACTATAAATATGAGTACTAACACACGAACTCCTTCTACTACTACTACTACTACTACCACAACTACTGCTGCTGCTGCTGCTGCTCCTACTACTACTACTCCAAACCCTCCTACAACTTCTGTGACAACCTACTACTCCTAACACTCCTACAACTTCTACGACTACAACTCCTACTACTACTACTACTACTACTACTACTCATGCTACTATGGCTACTACTACTACTGCTACTACTACAACTATTATGACCATTCCTACTAATACTACTACTCTTACCATTCCTACTACTACTACTACTACCACTACTATTTGTACTAAAACTACTACTCCAAACACTCCTACTACTACTACTCCTGGTACTGCTACTACTGGTACTAATACTGCCTACTACCACTGTTACTTCTATTGCGACTGCTACTCCTCCTACGGCTGCTACAATACCTAGTACTACTGCTACTACTAATACTACTACTACAACTACGATTTATACTCCAAACACTCCAACTACTACTTATACTACTACTACTACTACTACTACTTCTTCTACTACTAATCCAATTACTACTGCTACTGCTAGTAATTCTACTACCACTAACACAATGACTACTTCTTCTACTCCTACTACTACTCCTACTCTAAATCCTATAGTTACTACTACTCCTACAACTATTACTACCCCTACCCGAACTACTACAACTCCTACTACTACCCCTACTCCAACTCTAACCACTATTAATGCTACTGCAACTACTACTGCTGCTACTACAACTACTACTACTCCTAGTACTACTACTACGACTAGTACTTCCACTAATACTGCAACTACTAGTATAATTTCTTCTACTACAAATCCTACTACTATAGGTACTACTGCTACTAATACTAACGCTACTACCAGTTCTATTACTACTACTTCTACTACTACTACTACTACTCCAACTACTACTACTACTACAGCTACTATTATTCCTACTCCTACTACTCCTACTCCTACTACTCCTACTACTCCTACTACTACTGCTACTACAACTCCTACACCAACTCCTACAGCTACAACTACTCCAACTACTTCTACTAGACCTACTCCTACTACTACACCTTCTACTACTCCTACTCCAACTCCTACTACTATTACTACTACAACTACTACCACAAATACTACTACTACAATAAGAACAACAACAACAACAACAACAACAATAACAACTACTACTACTACTACTTCTCTAGGTACAATTGCGGCTACTACTACTCCAACTACTATTACCACTAATACTAACACTACTACCAATACTACTACTATTACTAATTCTAACACACCTCCTACTACTAGTACTGCTATCACTACTTCTACTACTACTGCTACTACTACTTCTCCCCCTAACACTCCTAAAACTTTTACGCCTACCTACTAATCATAACACTCCTATAATTTTTAGGGCTATGACTCCTACTACTACTACTACTACTACACTCCTATTATGACTACTACTACTGCCGTTGCTGCTACAACGGCAACTACTACGACTGCTACTACTACTACTATTATGACTACTCCTACTACTACTACTACAACTACAGTCCTCCTCCTACTACTACTACAATAGCTACTGCCCCTGCTACTAATACTAATACTACTACTAATATTACTATTACTACCACAACAGCTTCTACTACTACTACTAATACTACTACTGCGCTCCTACTACTACTAATTTGCTACTGCTGCTGCTACTACTAATACTACTACTACTACTAGTAGTATTACTACTACTACTACTACTACTACTACTACTTCTACTACTACTACTACTGTTGCTATTATTACTACACAACAATTGCAACTACTACTACTACTAGAAGTAATACAAAGCCTACAACTGCAACTATTACTACAACTACTGCTCCTACTACTACTACTCCAACTACAGATGCTGCTGTTGTAGCTCCAATTACTACTACTACTACTACTACTACTACTACTACTACTACTATTCCTACTCTTACTCCTACTACTGCTTCTACTACTACTCCTATTACTCCGAGAACAACTATGACTACCCCTCGTACTTTTAACTCCCACTTCTACTACTACTCCTTCAACTACTACTACCCATACTTCAACTACTACTACTCCTACTATGACTCCTATTCGAACCCATACTTCAACTACTACTACTCCTACTATGACTCCTATTCGAACCCATACTTCAACTACTACTACTTCTACAACAACTAGTATAACTACTACTACTACTTCTCTTACTATTGCAGCTACTACCGCTACTACTACTATAACTACTGGTACAACAATAGCAACAACTACCACCACCACTACTACTACTATTACTCGTGCAAATACTACTAATACTAACACTACTACTACTCCTACAATTAATACCACTAATACTACCACTACTACTGCTACTACTAGTACTATTACTACTACTACTATTAATACTTTCGATGCTATTGCTACTACTACTACTGCCACTTCTACTACTATTTCTGCGACAACTACTTCTACCGCTACAACTACTGCTACTACTGCTGCAGCTACTACTACTAGTACTACTAGTGCTACCACTACTACTACCACAACTACTGTTGTTGTTGCTACATCTGATGTTGCTGCGACTACTACTGCTATTGCTACTTCTACAGCTACTACTACTAATACTCATGCTGCTGCTACAACAACAACAACAACAACTACTACTACTACTACTACTAATACTACAATAATTACTCCTACAACTTTGATTACTGCTACTACTACTACTACTACAATGTATACTACCACCACTACTACAACTACTACTATTGTTGTTTTGGCTATTAATATTACTACTGCAATTGCTACAACTTCTACCACTTCTACGACTACTACCACTACTACTGCAGCTACTATTACTACTACAACAACTACTACTACTTCTACTACTACTACTTCTACTGCAACGCCTACTGCTTTTACCACTCCTACTACTCCTACTACCCCTACTCCAACCATAACAACTACTACTACTAAAAATACTTCTACTACAACAACTACTTCTACTGCTACTATTACTACAACAAGAACTACTACTGCTACATCTTCTGCTACTTCTATTACTAGTACAATTGCTACTGCCACTACCCCTACTACTCCTGGTACTACTACTACTAATATTAACCCTACTAGTACTACAACTACTCCTAATACTAATCCTACTCCTAAATGAACTCCTACTACTACTCCTACTATAGCCCCTACTCCTAAACCTACTGTTACTACTACAACTCCTACTAAAACCACTACTACTGCTACAACTACCACTCTTACTCCTACAACTACAACTGCTACTACCATAACTACTACAACTACTATTACTACTCCTACTACTCATGTAACTACTACTACTGCTACTGCTACTACTACTACTACTACTACTATAATTGCTACTACTGCTACTATTACGACTACCCTTGCTACTAGTACTACTCCTATTACTACTACTATTACCACTAGTACTATTACTACTACTACTACAACTCCTACCACTACAACAACTACAAAAGCCACTACTACTCCTACTATAGCCCCTACTCCTAAACATACTGTTACTACTACAACTCCTACTAAAACCACTACTACTGCTACAACTACCACTCTTACTCCAACTCCTACAACTACAACCGCTACTACCACAACTACCACAACTACTATTACTACTGCTACTACTCATGTAATTACTACTACTGCTACTGCTACTACTACTACTACTACTACTACTACTACTATAATTGCTACTACTACTACTATTACAACTACCCTTGCTACTAGTACTACTCCTATTACTACTACTATTACCACTAGTACTACTACTACTACTACAACAACTCCTACCACTGCAACAACTACAACTCCTACTACTACTACTCCTACTACAACTCCTACTAATACTCCTACTACTACTACTACTACTACTACTACTACGATTACTACTCCAACTCTTGCCTCTACTACTACACCAAATACTACTACTGCTACAACTGTTAATACTACTACTACTACTACTACTACTACTACTACTACTACTACTACTACTACTACTACTACTACTACTACAACTCCTACTTTTACTACTACTCCTACTGCTGCTGCTGCTACTACTACTAGTACTACTACTACTACTACTACTAACACTCCTACAACATCAACAGGTACTAATTCTACTACTACTACTACTACTACAGTCCTCCTCCTCCTCCTCCTCCACCTCCTACTACTACCACTACCTCCACCACTACAACAACAACAATTGCTACTACTACTGCTCTTACTACTACTCCAACAATTACTACTACTATTACGACTACACCTACAACTGCTACTACACCTACAACTACTACTACTATTACTACTATGACTACTGCTGCTACTACTACTGCTACTGCTACTACTATCGCTCCTCCGACTTCCACTACTACTACTACAACTACTCCTACTACAACAACTACTGCTGTACTCCTGCTACTATTACAAGCCCTATTCCAACTACTACTATGCCTACTACTACTCCTACTCCAACTCCAACTAGTACTACTGGTACTACTTCCGCCACCACTATGACAACAACAACAACAACTACTACTACAATTACAACAACAACAACAACTACTACTACTACAACTAGTACAATTGCTACTTCTACTGCAACTACTACTTCTAATAATAACACTAACACTACTATAACTACTAATACTAACGCACCTACTCCATCTACTACTACTACTACTACAACTACGACTACTACTACTACTACTACTAATCCTTCTACTACTACTACTAACCCTCCTTCGACTTTTGCGACTACTTGCTACTCATAACACTCCTACAACTTCTATGACTACAACTCCTACTACTACTACTACCACTACTGCTGCTACTACTATAACTAATACTACTACCCCTACTACTATTACTACTGTTACCGTCCCTACTACTACTACTACTATTACCGTTCCTACTACTACTACTACTAGTACCGTTCCTACTACTACTACTACTTGTGCTAATAGTACTACAAACAATACTACTACTACTACTACTACTACTAATACTACTACTACTAGTACTGTCGCTGCTGGTACTAATACTACTACTACTGCACATATGTTGCTGCTACTACTACTATAGCTACTTCTACTACTAGTCCTGCTACCACTGCTACAAATGCTACTACTAATAATACTACTACTACAACAACTACTACTACTACCAGTTCTGCTACTACTACTACTGCTGCTATTAGTACACAACGGCCACAACAACTACTACTAGTGCTACTACTTTTCTTACAACTACGACTATTACTATTATTACTGCTCCTACTATTACTACAACTACTACTACAATAACTACAACTACTGCTTCTTCTACTCCAACATCAAGTACAACTGCTACTGTTACTAGTCCATCAACTACTGCTATTACTACTACAACTACGAATACAACTACTACTATGAATACAACAACTACTACTACTACAACTACAGATGCTGCTCTTGTAGCTCATACACCTACTACTACTACAACTACTACACAACCGCTACTGCCATACGTACTCCAAATCCTACTGCTACTATTACTCCTTCAACGACTACTACCCATATTCCAAATACTACTAGTCCTACTACGACTCCTACCCCAAATGCTACTACTCCTACTATGACTCCAACCCCAACTTCCACTACTTCTACTTCTATGACTACTAGTACAACAACAACAACTACTGCTAGTACTGCTATTACTACCACTAGTATTACAAGTACCGTTACTACTACTACAACTACAACTATTATTACTACTACAACTAAAACTACTACTGCTAGTAATATTACTAATACTAACACTACTACTTCTACTGCTACAACCACTACCACGAATACTTCTACTCATACTACTTCAGCTATTGCTACTGCTACTACTACTTCAACTACTACTACTACCGCAACAACTACTACCACTACTACTACTACCATTGCTACTACTACTATTATTGCTAATACTGCAACTATTACTGCTACAACCACTACTATTGTAATAACCATAGCTACTACTATCGTAGCTACCATAGCACTACTACTACTGCTGCTACTCCTATTGCTAATACTACTACTACAGTTGCCGCTGCTGCTACAGTTGCTGCTACTAGAACTACTGCTACACTTACTAATGCAACTATTGCTACTACTACTTATACTACTACAACAACAACTACTACTACTATTACAACTGCTACTATAACTACTGATGCTGCTGCCACTACTACTACTGTAACTTCTACTGCTACTACTACTACTCCTATAGGTACTACAATAACTACTACTATTGCTACTGCTAATACTACTTCTACTACTACTACTACGACTATCGTTGTTGCTACTGCTACTACTACTACAACTACTGCAACTTCTACTACTACTACGACTACTACTACTACTACTAGTGCTACTACTATGACTAGTACAACAACTACTACTGCTGCTGCTACTACTACAGCTCCTCCTACTACTACAACTATAGCAACTACCACACCTACTCCAACTCCTACTACTACTATTGCTACGACTGCTACTGCTACTACCAAAACTATGACTACTACTAATAAAATGACTACTACTACTACACCGACTACTACAACAACAACAACAACTACTACAACTACAGCTGCTGCTACTACTACTATTACGACTGCTACTATTGCTACTACCGCTCCTACTACTACTTCTACTCATACTATTCCTCGTACTAATACTACTACTCCAAACACTCCACCACCTACTACTACTACTACTTCTGCTACTACTACTACTACTACTATTACTACTACTAATTCTACTACTACTATTGCTGCTACCACTCCACCTCTTCCTACTACAACAACTCTTGCTACTACTACTACTATTGCAACTCCTACTACAACAACTAAGACTACTACTACATTAGTACTAGTAGAACAGTTCCTTCTACTACTCCTTCCACTTCTGCAACTACTACAACTACAACGAATACGATGACTACTACTACTTCTACTACTATTGCTACTACTAGTACAACTAGTACTACTACAGCAACAACAACTACTACTACTCCTACACCTACACCTACTTCTGCCACTATTACTACTCCTCCGGCGACTACTACTACTGCTATAACAACTCCTACAACAACACCTACTGCTACAACAACGCCTACTACCACTACTTCCCCTACTCCAAATACTGTTACTCCTATTAATAGTCATATCCAACTCTTTCTCGAACTGCTGCTACTTCTACTACTACAACTACAACTACTATTACTACTACTACTACTCCTACAACTACAACAGCTACCACTACTACTACTACTAGAACCACAACTTCTACTACTACTACTACGACTACTACTACTACTACTATTGCAACTTCTACTACTACCACAACTATTACTACTACTACTTCTACTTTTACTTATACTACTGCAACGACTACTACTACTATTGGTACTACTACTAATACTAACACTACTATTATTACTCCTACTGCTACTAATTCTGCTCCTACTTCTACACCTACAGCAACTACTACTTCAACTACAATTATTGTTCTTCTGCTACTAATACTACTACTAATCCTAATACTCCAACTACTCCTGCTACTACTACTTCTATTGCTACTACTACTCCTCCTAACAATCCTAGTGTTGCAGCTACTACTGCTAGTACTGCTATTACTACTACAACTACAACTGCTACTAATACTACTACAACTTCTATTACTACTACTACTACTACTGCTATTAGTACTACTACAACTTCTATTACTACTACTACTACTACTACTACTACTACTACTATTACTACTACTCCTACTCATACTCCTACTACTACTACTACTACTATTGCGACTACTACACGGGCTATTGCCACTACCACAACTTTAACTACTACAGCTGCTGCTATTACTTCTACTACTACATGTCTACTCTTACCATTGCTAATGCTACTACTACTCCTACTTCAACTCCAAATAACACTACTGCTGCAAACACTACTAGTACTACCACTATGACAATTACTCCTCACAATACTATTCCAATTCCAAATACTACTACTACTACTCCTCCTCCTCTTAATACTACTACTACTACAAAAACAACAACAACGACTACTACTATTCTAAGTACTACTATTACTACTAGAACTACTACTACTCTACTACTACTACTCCTACTACTACTACTCTAACGACTACTACTACTAATGACACTACTGTTACTATTACAATTGGTATTGCTGCTAGTACTACTAGTAAAACTTCTACTACTCCCACTACTAATTCTCCTATTACTACTACTACTACTACCACCACTACTACTACTACTAATATACTATCACACCCAATACGACTGCTACAACTACTACTACTCAAAGTACTACTACTACTCCCAACACTCCAACTACTACTGCTACCAATGCTATTACTGCTATTACAACTACCACTTCCTCTACTATAACAACAACTACTACTACTGTTGTTACTACTACTACTAAAACTACGACTACTTCTACTACTACTACTACTACTATAACTACTACTGCTACTGCCCTACTGCTACTACTTGTCCTACTACTACAACTACAACAACTATTCCTACTATTCCTACTACTACTACTACTACTAATACTACATCTACTACTATCCCAACTCCTACTCCTACTACAGCTACCACTACTACTCCTACTGCTACTACTCCTACTACTACTACCGCTACTACTACTATACTACTATTCCAACTATTACAGCTAATACAACAACAACTATTGCTGCTACCACAAATCCAGTACTATACCTCCAACTACTGCTCCTAATTCATCTCCTCCTCCTACTACTACAATGACTACTAGTATTACTACTATTACTACTACTAATACTACTACTGCTGCTGCTGCTACTACTTCAGCTACTACTACTACTAATACTACAAAGACTACAACTACTGCTACTACCACCATAACTAATATTAATATTACTACAACTGCTGCTACTGCTGCTTCTACAATTGCTAGTACTACTACTACTACTCCTAATTATAATAATAATAATACTAATAATACTACAACTAGCACTACTACTACCACCCCTACTACTAATTCAACTACTACTCCTACTGTTACTACTGCTCCTACTACAACTATGACTACTACTACTACTGCTACTTCACCTACTTCTATAGTTACTACTACTAATGCTACTGCTACTACTACTACTACAACTACTAATACGACAACTACTACTACAACTACTACTATTGCTACTGCTAATGCCATTACTCCTATTACTACCACTACAATACGACTACCACTAGTACTAATACTTCTACTACTGCGAGAACTACTGCTACAACAACAACAACTACTACTACTACTACTACCACCACTACTCCAACAACTACAACTCCTACTATTACTCCTACTATAACTCCTACTAATACCACTACTACTCCTACTACTACTACTACAACTACCCCTACTCCAACTCCTACTGCTGCTACTACTACTGGTACAACTACTACTCGTCCTCCTCCTACTACTACTACCAAGACAACCACCACCACCACCACCACCACTACTACTACCAATATTACTATGACTTGTAGAACTATTATTGCTACTACTACTAATCCTACAACTGCAACATCTACTACTACTACCACAACTGCTACTACTACCGTTGCTGCTACTATTACGACAACTACTACAACAAATGGTAGTGCTACTACAATTACAACTAGTACTACAACTACTTGTGCTGCTACTACTGCTGCTGCCACCACTGCTCTAACAACTACAACTCCAACCACTGCTCATACTACAACTTCGACTAACACTATGACTACTACTACTACTACTACTACTGTTACTCCTACTAATGCAATTGCTACAGCTACAACAACTGCTACTACTACTACAACTACTTTCGTTACTACTACTACTACTAATGCCCCGACTACTATTTCTAGTACTACTACTACTACTACTACTCCCACACCTACAACAACTACTACTACAAATCAAGCTAGTAGTACTACATGTACAAAAACTCCTGCTATAACACCAACTCCAACATAGACTCCTACTGCTACTCCTACTAATACAACTGCTACTACTACTACAACTAATACTACTACTGCTATGGGTACTACTACTGGTGCGGCTACAGCTACTTCTACAACTACTATTTTTGCTACTATTACTACTACGACTACTACTAAAACTACAAGTACTACTAGTACTAGTACTTCCACTACAACAACAACAATAACAACTACTACTGCTGCTGCTGCTACTAATACTGCTACTACTAGTACTCCTACTATTACTACTATTATGACCCAAAATCATACTGCTACTGCTACTCCAACTCCTATTCCAATGATTACTCTTACTACTACTAATACCACAACAACAACTACAACTACTATTACTAGACTACTACTCCTACAACTACTACTACCACTCCTAATTGTACTACTACTCCTAACAGTCCAAACTTCTAGTCCAACTACTACTGCAACTACTATGGCTACTTCTCCAACTACTACTACTCCTACTTCCACTACTTCTAACACTCCTACAACTTGAGCTACGACGACCACTACTACTGCTACTACACTCCTAATATGACTACTGCTACTACAAATACTACTACAACAACAACAACAACTACTACTACTACTGCTGCTACTACTACTACTACTCCTCCTACTACTGCTGCTGCTACTACTACTACGCCTCCTACTACTACTACTACTTCTACTACCACTTCTACTCGAACTAATACTACTACTCCTACTACTCCTCCTACTACTACTCCTCCTCCTACTACAACTACTGCTACAACTACCACCACTAGTACTATTGCTACTGCTACTACTACTATTATTTCTACTATCGCTACTATTACTACCACAACTACAACTTCAGTTACAGCTACAGCTACAACTATTGCAGCTAGTACAACACTATTACTACTATTGCTTCTGTGACTACTACTACCACTACTACTACTGCTGCTGCTCCCGCTGCTTCCCCTACTACAATAACTATTGCTACACTTACTAATGATACTGTTGCCACTACTGCTTCTACTGCTACAACTACAACAACAACTACTGCTACTACTTATAATACTACTACTACTACCGTAACTTCTACTCCTACTACTACTACTCCTGCTGTTGCTACAATAACTACTACTACAGGTACAACTAACACTAGTACTACTACTACTACTACTTCTATTGTTGCTGTTGCTACTGCTACTACGAATATTATTGCTACTACTTCTACTACTACTATGACCACTACAACTTCAACTTCTACTACTGCTACAACTACTACTACTACAACTTCTACAACTACTACTACTCCTCCTCGTCCTCCTCCGACTAGTACTACTACTGCAGCAACTACTATTCCTACTCAAACTCTTGCTACTAATTTTCCTACTACTAATACTGCTACTACAAAAACTATGACTATTGCTTCTAAAATGACTACTACTACACCAACTACAACAACAAAAATAATAACAACAACAACTATTACTACTATTTCGACTACTACTACTTCTACTACTGCTCCTACTATGACTACTACTCGTACTACTCCTTGTACTAATACTACCACTCCAAACACTCCTACTACTACTACTACTACAACTACTGCTACTGCTACTAGTACCACTACTACTATTACTGCTGCTGCTACTACTACTGCTACTATTACTACTACTACTAGTACTACTACCACTACTACTAATACTACTAGTACTACTACACCTGCTGCTACTACTACTACTACTACTACTACTACTACAGCTGCTGCTGCTACTGAGACTACTACCCCATTACTACTAATACAACTGCTACTTCTACTACTCCTTCCACTACTATAACTACTACAACTACTATGAATACTACTACTACTACTACCACTTCTGCTACTAGTGGTATTGCTACTGCTGCTGCTACTACTAGTACTTCTAGCACTACAACAACAACAACAACCACAACTACTCCAACTACTCCTACTTCTGCCACTACTACTACTTCTCCGACTACTACTACTGCTAGAATAAATCCTACACCAACTCCTACTGCTACTACAACTCCCACCAATACTACTGCCCCTACGCCAACTAATACTACTCCTACTACTGCTCATACTCCAACTCCTCCGAGAAGTACTACTACAGCTGCTACTAATACTCATACCACTACAACTACAAAAACTACTCCTACGACTACTCCTACAACTATAACTACTACCATTACTATTGCTACTACTACCACGACTTCTACTACTACTACTACTACTGCGACTTCTACTACTACTACTTCTACTTCGACTTCTAATACTAGTATCACTACTACTATAGTTACTACTACTACTACTACTACTAATACTAATACTAATACCACTACTACGGGTACTACTACTACTAATACTAACACTACTACTACTACCACACCAACTACTACTATTGCTGCTACTGCTACTAATACTACTACTAATCCTAGTACTCCTACTACCACACCAACTACTACTATTGCTACTACTGCTACTAATACTACTGCTAATCCAAATACTCCTACTACTCTTGCTACCGCTACGATTATTATTACTACTATTGCTACTACTACTACCACTACCACTCCTAACACTCCTACTACTGCAGTGACTATAGCTGCTACTACTATTACTACTACTACTATTGCTTCTATTACTACTACTACACCACCTACCTCCACTACAATTACTACTACTACTACTACAACAACAACTACTTCTACGACTACTACTAGAGTTGCTGCCACTACCGCTACTGCTACTATTACAGTAGAAACAATAACTACTACCACTGCTAATGCTAATACTACTCCAACCCTAACTCCAACTAAGACTACTGCACCAACTACTTCTACTACTACCACTACGAATACTACTACTCATAATACTATTCCAATCAGACTACTACTACTACTAGTACTACTAGTACTACTACTACTATTATTAGCACTACTATTACTACTACTACTACTACTACAACAACTACAACCACTATGCTATAACCATTCCTACTACTACTACTACTCTAATCAGTATTACTTCTACTACTAACACGACTGTTACTATTTCTGCTGCTAGTACTACTACTACTACTACTTCTACTGCTCCCACTACTAATACTACTACCACCACCACCACTACTACTACTAATATATTATTACACCCACTACTACTACTTTTTCTACTACTACTCCACCTACAACTACTACTACTCCAAGTACTACTACTAATCCTAACACTCCAACTACTACTACTACCAATGTTGATGCTACTATTACAACTACTACTTTTGCTACTATAACAACAACTACTATTGATTTTGTTACTACTACTATGACTACCACTTATACTTTTACTACTACTACTACTATTGCAACTACTACTGCTGCTGCTGCTTCTAGCACTACTACTACTACTAATCTACCACTGCTACTACTACTTCTCCTACAACAACAACAATAACAACTATTCCTAATACTACTACTTCTTCTATTACTAGTACTACTACTACTACTAATACTACATCTACTACTATTCCAAATCCTACTCCTACTACTACTGCTACTACTACAGCTGCTATTACTACTGCTACTAGTACGAGTACTACTACTAATACTACTACAACAATAACAACAACAATAACTACTACTACAACTACTACCACTAATACTAATATTACTACTGCTGTAGCTACTGCCGCTACTACAATTATCACTACTACTACTACTCCTCCTAATAATAATAATAATAATACTATGAATACTACAACTACCACTACTACTACCACACGTACTACTACTTCAACTACTACTCCAACTACTACCTCACATACTACTATAGTTACTACTACTACTGCTACAACTACTACTACAACAACAACTACTACAACCACTACTATTGCCATAGCTAATGCCACTACTCGTATTCCTACTGCTACAACCACTATTACTACAACAACAACTACTAGTACTTCTGCTACTATGAGAACTACTACTACTACTACTGCTACAACTACCGCTACTCTAACAACTACAAATCCTACTCCTACTCCTACTACAACTCTTACTAAAAATACTACTACTCTGACTACTACTACTAGTACTATTCCTACTCCAACTCCAACTAATACTGCTACTCCTAGTACAACAACTACTACTACTACTCCCACTACTACTACCACCACTACCACTACTACTACTACCACCACCACCACCACCACCAGTACTACTAATACTACTACTACTACTAATACTACTATGACTACTACAACTACTACTGCTACTACAACAACTATAGCTCCTATAGCTACTCTATTCCAACAACAACTACTACTACTAATACTACAACTACTACACCGACTACTACTACCACAACTACTACTACTACCACTACTACTACTATTACAGCTGCTACTACAAAAAGTGGTACTGCTACTATAATTGCAACTACTAATACAATTACTTGTATTGCTACTACTACTGCAGCTACCATTGCTCCAACAACTATAACTCCTACTACTATCATACTACAACTTCGACTAAAACTACTACTACTAATATTACTACTACTACTACTACTACTACTACTATTACTACTACTCTTACTACTACTGATGCAACTACTTTGCTACAACAACTGCTACTACTACTAGTACTACCACACCTTCAACTGCTACTAGTACAACTCCCACTAGTAGTACTACAACTTCTAAAACTCCTGCTATAACTCAAACTCCAACTTCGACTCCTACTACTACTCATATTAATAAAACTACTACTACTACTGCAACTAATACTACTACTACTGGTGCTACTACTACTACTATGACTACTACTATTGCTGCTACGATTAGTACTAGTATTTCAACTACAACAACAACAATAACAATTACTACTGCTACTATTGCTACTGCTTCTACTAGTACTCCGACTACTACTACTATTATTAACCCATATCCTACTACTACTACCACGCCAACTCCTATTCGTACTATTACTCCTACTACTACTACTACTACAACTACCACAACAACAACTACTACTACTATAACTATATTACTACTCCTACAACTACTATAACCAATCCTAATACTACTATTACTCCTAACACTCAAACTACTTCTAGTCCTATTAATACTGCTACTACTACGACTACTACTACTACTCCTAACAATCCTACAACTTGAGCTACTACAACTCCTACTACTACTACTACTACTACCTTCTGAATACAACTACTGCTACTACAACTACTACTACAACAACTAACACTACTACTACTACAACCAAACTCCAAATATGACTACTACTACTACAACTACTATAACAACAACTACTACTACTATTACTACTTCGACTTCGACTATGACTACCAGTACTCATATTAATACTACTACTCCAAACAATCCTAAAACCACTACTAATCCATGCTGCCACTACTACTACTACTACTACTACTATTACAACTGCTATAGCTACTACTACTATGACTATTAGTAGTACTACAACTCCAACTACTACTACTACTACTACTATTACTCATCCTCCAACTACTAATGCTACTACTACTACTGCTAATACTACCCCTTCTCCAACGACTACAACTTCTACTACTACTACTACTACTACTACTACTACTACTACTACTACTACTACTACTACTACTACTACTACTACTACTATTCATACTCTTACTCCTACTACTACTAGTACTACTCCAACTACTACTACGCCTACTACTACTAATACTACTACTATTCTTACTCTTACTCCTACTACTGCTAATACTACTCCAAATACTACTACTACCCCTACTCCAAATACTACAACAACTACTACTACTAATACAACTTCAACTACTAGTACAATTGCTACTATTACAACTCCAACTATGGCTACTACTACTAATACTAACACTACTACTACTACAACAACAACAACTAGCACTACTACTACTACTACTACTACTCGTAACATTCCTAAAAGTTCGATGACTACCTGCTACTCCTACCACTCCTACAACTCCAACTACTACTACTACTGCTACTAATACAACATCCTACTCCTACTACTAGAACTACTCTTACAACTACTTTTGCTACTATGACTGCTACTACATCTACTACTGCTACTATTACTACTACTACTACTACGACAACCACAACAAGAACAACTACTCCAACAACTACCACTGCTACTACTACGGCTACTACCAATACTACTACTACTACCCCAACTTCTGAAACAACTAATACTACTACTACTATTGCTACAACTGCTACTATTACGACTACTACTACTACTACTAATGCCACTACTACTGCTACTACAACTACTACTACTGCTGCTACAGCTACTCCTCCTCCTCCTCCTACTACTACTACTACTAGTATAGCTGCAGTTGCTATTGCTACTACTACTACTACTACTACTACTACTACAGCTACTGCTACTTCTACGAGAATTGCAGCTATGACAGCTGCTACTACTACTACTACTATTTTTGCTACTACTGCTTCTACTACTGCTACTATGACTAATCCGATGGCAACTTTCGCTACCAC
>RXID01017043.1:0-33576 GCA_005019695.1 Trichopus zeylanicus subsp. travancoricus
GTTGGAGTAGTGGTAGTAGTTATAGTTGTAGTAATAGTGTAGTAGTAGTCGGAGTAGTAGCAGTAGAGGGAGTAGTTGTAGTGGTAGTAGACGTTGCAGTTATAGTTGCAGTGGTAGTAGACGTTGCAGTTATAGTTGTGGTAGTAGTAGTTGTTGTTGTTGTTGTCATAGTAGTAGTAGTAGCAGGAGTAGTAGTAGTTGCAGTTGGAATAGTAGTAGTATTAGTACTCATTGTGGTAATAATAGTTGTACTACTAGGAGTAGTAGAAGTACTAGTAGTAGAATTAGTTGTAGTAGTAGTATTAGTAGTAGTATTAGTAGTAGTACTAGTAGTAGTAATAATAATAATAGCAACAGAAGTAGTTGTAGTAGTAGGATTAATTGTTGTAGAGGTAGTAGTAATAGTAGTAGTAGTTGTAGTACTAGTAATAATAGTAGTAGTAATAGTAGTAGTAGTAGCAATAGTAGTTGTAATAGTAGTAGTTGTAGTAGTAAAGTAGTATTAGTAGCAATAGTAATATTACTAGTAATAGTAGTAGTAGTAGTAGTAGCCGTAGGTGTAGAAGTGGTTGTAGGAGTTGGAGTAGGAGTACTATTAGTAGTAGTACGATTTGGAGACAGAGTAGGAGTAGTAGTAGCATTTGCAGGAATAGGAGTAGTATTAGTTGTTGTTGTTGTGGATGTAGAAGTAGCATTATTAGTAGTTGTTGTAGTAGTTGTTGTATTAGTTATGGTAGTATTAGTAGTATTAGTAGTAGTAGTAGTAAGAATTGGCGTGGGAGTAATAGTAATTGGAGCAGTGGTAGTAGTTGTAGTAGTAGGAGTAGTACTAGCAGTCGAAGTTGGAGTGGGAGTAGTAGAAGTTGTACTAGTAATAGAAGAAGTAGTAGTAGTAGTACTAGTAGTAGAAGCAGTAGCAATAGTAGTAGTAGTGGTAATAGTAGTAGCAGTAGTGATAGGAGTAACTGTAGCAGTAGTGGTAGTAGTAGTGGTAGAAGTAGTTGCAGTAGTAGTTGTTGTAGTAGTTGTACTTATCGAAGAAGTGGTAGGAGTTGGAGTTGGAGTAGGAGTGGTAGTACGAGTTATAGTAGCAGTAGTACTAGTATGAGTAGTAGCAGTAGCAATAGTCATAGGAGTAGGAGTACGAGTGGTAATACGACTAGTAGTAGTAGCAATAGTAGTTGTCAGTGTGGCTATAACAGTAGTAGTCGGAGCAGTACGAGTAGTAGGCGCTATAACAGTAGCTGCACGAGTAGAAACAGTACTAACTATACATGTAGTAATTGGAGTAGGAATACAAGTAGTAGCAGTACTAGTAGTAGTAGTAGTAGTAGTAGTATTAGTAGTAGTAGCAGCAGCAGTAGCATCAGCAGTAGTTGTAGTAGTTATAGAAGTAGCAGGAGTAGTAATAGTAGCAGAAGTCATAGTAGTAGTAGAAGAAGTACTAGGATTTGGAATAGAAGTAGGAGTAGGAGGTGGAGTTTGAGTAGTAGCAGCAGAAGTAGTAGTAGTACTAGTAGTATTAGTCATAGTAGTATTTGTACTAGTAGTACTAGTAGTAGGAGGAGGAGTAGTAGTAGTAGTTGCAGTAGTTGTAGTTGTAGTAATAGTATTAGTCATAGAGTTGTAGTTGTAGTAGCAGCAGTAGTAGTAAGAATACGAGTAGTAGCAGAGGTAGTTGTGGTAGCAATAGTTACTGTAGTAGTAGAAGCAGGAATAGCAGTAGTAGCAGCAGCAATAGTTGTAGTAGTAGTAGTAGCAGTAGTAGTAGCAGATGTAGTAGTAGTAGTAGTAGTAGTTGTAGTAGTAGTAGTAGTAGTAGTAGTAGTAATAGTAATAGTAGTAGTAGTATTAGCAGTGATAGGAGTAGTAATAATTCTAATAGTAGATGTAACAGTATGTGTAGTTTGAGGAGTAGGAATTGATGTATGAGTAGTAGTAGTAGCAGCAGTAGTAGTAAGAATACGAGTAGTAGCTGAGGTAGTTGTGGTAGCAATAGTTACTGTAGTAGTAGAAGCAGGAGTAGCAGTAGTAGCAGCAGCAATAGTTATAGTAATAGTAGTAGCATTAGTAGTCGCAAAAGAAGTAGTAGTAGTAGTAGTAGTAGTAGTAGTTGTAGTAGTAGTAGTAGTAATAGTAATAGTAGTAGTAGTATTAGCAGTGATAGTAGTAGTCATAATTCTAGTAGTAGATGTAATAGTAGGTGTAGTTCTAGGAGTAGGAATTGGTGTATGAGTAGTAGTAGTAGCAGTAACACTAGTAGTGGTAGTAGTAGTAGGAGGAGGGCGAGGAGGAGTAGTTGTAGCAATACTAATAGTAGTAGTAGTAGTAGTCATAGTAATAGTAGTAGTAGTAGTAGTAGCAATAGTAGTAGTAGTAATCGTAGTAGTAGTAGTACTAGGATTTGTAGCTATAGCAGCAGCAGTAGAAGTAGTACTAGGAGTTGCAGCCATTGCAGCAGTAGTTGTTGTTGTTATTGTAGTACTAGTAGTGGTAGCATTACTTGCAGTGGTAGCATTAGTAGCAGTAGTAGCAGTAGTAATTGTTGTTGTTGTAGTACTAACAGTGGTAGCATTAGTAGTAGTAGTCGCAGTAGTAGTAGTAGTTGTTGTTGTTGTTGTAGTACTAGCAGTGGTAGCATTAGTAGTAGTAGTCGCAGTAGTAGTAGTAGTAGTTGTTGTTGTTGTTGTTGCAATTATAGTACTAGGAGTTGCAGTTGTAGCAGAACCATTGTTAGTAGTTGTTATAGTAGTAGCAGTAGCAACAGTAGTGGCAATAGTTGCAGAAGCAGCAGCAGCTGTAGCAGTTATAATATAGTTCTAATAGTAGTAGTAGTTGTTGTTGTTGTAGTAGTAGTAACAAGAGTATATATAGGAGTAGGGGTAGTAGTGGGAGCAGTAGTAGTAGTAATAGCTGTAGGAGTAGTGGTAGTAGGAGGAGGAGTAGTAGGAGTGGCAATTGAAGTAGTTGTAGCATAGAAGTAGTAGTAGTAGTGGCAGCGGCATAAGTGCTAGTAGCAGTAGCAGTAGTAGTAGCAGTAGTCATCGCAATAGTAGAAGTAGTAGCCATAGTAGTAGTAGTGGTAGTAATAGTAGTAGAAGCAGTAGCAGCAATAGTTGTAGTAACAGTAGTAGTTGTTGTAAAAGTAGTAGTTATAGTGGTAGTAGTAGTATTTGTAATAATAGGTGTGGTAGTACTAGTACTATTAGTAGCAACAATAGTAGATGTTGGAGTAGGGGTAGTAGTGGGAGCAGTAGTAGCAGTAATAGTTATAGTAGGAGTGGTTGTAGTAGTAGTAGGAGGAGTAGTAGGAGTGGCAATAGAAGTAGTTGTAGTAGTAGAGGTAGTAGCAAGAGTGGCAGTAGCATAAGTGGTACTAACAGTAGTCATCGCAATAGTAGAAGTAGTAGACGTTGTAGTAATAGTGGTAGTAATAGTAGTAGAAGCAGTAGCAACAATCGTTATAGTAATAGTAGTAGTAGTAGTAGTAGTAGTAGTAGTATTTGCAGTAATAGCTGTGGCAGTAATAGTAATATTAGTAGCAACAGTAGTAGTTGTAGTAGCAGTAGAAGTAGTAGCAATACTAGTAGTAAAAGTAGTAGAAATAGTAGTAGTACTCCAAGTAGTAGTAGTAGTAGTAATAGAAGTAGTAGTAGTCGTAGTAGCAGTTATAGCAATAGAAGTTGGAGTAGTAGTTGTAGTAGTTGGAGTTGATGCCGCAGTAGCAGCAACAACAGTAGTTGTTGTAGTAGTAGTACTAGTAGAAGCAGTATTAGTACTAGTGGTAGTAGTAGTAGTAGTAGTAGCAGTAGCAGCAATAGTATTAGTAGTGGTGGTGGTACTATTACTAGTAGTAGAAGTAGTAGTAGTACCTGAAGTGGTTGTAGTAGTCATCGTAGTAGTAGCTGTACAAGTAGTAGTACTTGTAGCAGTAGTACTAGTAGTAGTTGTTGTAATAGGTGCTAGTGTAGGAGTAGGGGAAGTAGTAGGAGCAATGGTAGTAGTAGTAGAAGTTGTAGGAGTAGAAATAGTAGAACTTGTATAGTAGCTAGAGTAGTAGTTGTAGTAGTAGCAGTAGTAGTTGTAGCCGTGGTGGTAGTAGCAGCAGTAGTAGTAGCAAAAGTAGTAGTAGTAACAGTGGTAAAAGAAGTAATAGTACTAGTAGTTGTAGTTGTAGTAGTAGTAGTTATAGTAGCTGAAGTATTTGTAGCAATAGTGGTAGTAGTAGTAGTATTTAGTAGTTATAAGTGTAGTAGTAGTACAAGTAGTAGTGGTTGCAGTAACAGCAACAACAGTAGTAGTAGTAGTAGTAGTAGTTATTATAGTAGTTGTAAAAGTAGTAGAAGTAGAAGCTATAGTAGTTGTGGTAGTTGTAGAAGTTGTAGGAGGGGGAGTCGTAGTTGTAGTAGTATTAATAGTAATAGTAGTAGTAGCAGGAGTTGCAGCCACAACATCTGTAGTAGCAGTAGTTGTTGTTCTAGTTGTAGTAGTAGCAGTAGTAGCAGTGGTGGTAGTAGTTGTCGTAGCTGTAGTAGTGGTGGTAGCAGTAGTAGTAGTAGAAGTAGCAGAAGTAGTAGTAGTCGTAGTAGTAAAAGTAGTTGTAAAAGTAGTTCTAGTAGTCGTATAGTAGTAGTAGAAGAAGTTGTTGTTGTTGTTATTGTTGTAGTTGTAGTAATAGAAGTAGGTGTAGGAGTAGGGGTAGTTGTCAAAGCAGTAGTGGTAGTAATAGTAGCAGTAGGTGTAGTAGTAGTAGGTGGAGCAAGAGTAGTCGGAGTAGTAATAGAAGTAGTTGTAGTAGTAGTAATAGAAGTAGAAGTAGTTGTAGTGGCAATGGAAGAAGTGGTAGTAGCAATTGCAATAGAAGGAGTAGTAGTTGTAGTGGTAGTAGTAATAGTAGTAGAAGCATTAGTAGAAATAGTAGCAGTAATAGTAGTAGTAGTAGTAGTAGTAAAAGTTGTAGCAGCAGTAGTAGTAGTAGTAGTATTTGTAGTAATAGATCTAGTAATAGTGGTACTAGCAATAGCAAGAATAGTAATTGTGGTATTAGCAGTAGTAGAATTGGCAGTAGTAGTAGTAACGGTAGTAGTAGTAGTAGTAGTAGTAGTAGTAGTAGTAGTAGTAGGTTGTAGTAGCAGTAGTTATTGTTGTAGTAGTTGAAGCCGCAATAGTAGCAGTACTAGTGGTTGTAGTAGTCATAGTTATTGTTGTTGCAGTAGAAGTACTAGTCATGGTAGTAGTAGTTGCAGGAGTAGTAGTGTTAATAGTAGTAATAGTAGTAGAAATGGTAGTAGTAGTAGTAGTAGCAGCAGTAGCAGCAGTAGTAGTAGTAGGAGTAGCAGTAGTAGTAGTATTAGTAGCAGCAGCAGCAGTAGTAGTAGCATTTGTTGTAGTAGTAGCGGTAGCTGTAGTAGTAATAGTAGTAGTTTTAGTAGTTATTATTGTTGTTGTTGTTGTAGTAGTAGTAGTAGCGGTCATGGCAGTAGTAGTTGCAGGAGGAGTAGTAGCATTAGGAGTAGTAATAGTACTATTAGTAGTAGTAGGTGTTGTAAGTGTTGTAGTCGTAGTCGTAGCAGTATTAGAGGCAGTAGTCACAGCAGCAGTAGCAGTAGTTGTAGTAGTAAGAGTAGAAGCAGTAGTAGATGTGCTAGTAATAGTACTAGGAGTAGCTGTAGTTGTAGTAGTAGCAGTTGTTGTAGTAGCAGTTGTTGTAGTAGCAGTAGCAGTAACTATAGTGATAGTAGTAGTAGTGCTAGTTATTGTTGTTGTCATTGTTGTAGTAGTAGTAGTCATGGTAGTAGTAGCTGCAGGAGTAGTAGTAGTGTTAGTAGTAGTAATAGTAGTCGAAATAGTAGTAGTTGTAGCAGCAGCAGCAGCAGCAGTAGTAGTAGCACTAGTAGTAGTAGTAGTAGTAGGAGTAATAGTAGCAGTAGTAGCAGTCGTAGTAGTAGTAATAGTAGTAGTTGTTGTAGTATACTAGTAGTAATTATAACAGTTGTTGGAATAGTAGTAGTACTTGCAGTAGTAGTTGTTGTAATAGCAGCAATAGTAGTAGTAGTAGTAGTCGTAGTAGAAGTAATAATAATAGTAGTAGTAGTAGTAAAAGTAGGAATAGTTGGTGCAGCAGCAGCAACAGTATTAATAGTAGTGGTAATAGTTGAAGTAGGAGTACTACAACTAGTAGTAGAAGTAGCAGTAGTAGCAGTAGTAGCAGCAGTAGTAATAGTAGTAGTAGCAGCAACAGTAGCAACAGTAGCAGTAGTAGTAGCAGTCATAGTAATAATAGTAATAGTAGCAGTAGTTGTAATTGTAGTAGTAGTAATAGCCCAAGTAGTAGTAGCAGTAGTTGTAGTAGCTATAGTGGTAGTAATAGTAGTGGTAGTAGCAGTAGTAGCAGTAATCGCAACAGTAGGAGTAGTAGCTATAGTTATAGTAGTAGTAGTAGTAATAGTAGTTGAAGCAGTAGTAGCAATAGTAGTTGTAATAGTAGTTGAGGCAGTAGTAGTAGTAGTTGTTATTGTTGTTGTTGTAATAGGTGTAGTAGTAGTAATACTAGCAGTCACACCAGTAGTTGTAGTACTAGCAAGAGTAGTAGCAGAAGTAGTAGTAGCAGTAATAATAGTACTAGTTGTTGTAGTAATAGTAGTAGAAGTTACAGTAGAAGTGGTTGCTGTCGTATTTGTGTAGTAGTACTATTAGTAGTAGTAGTAGTAGTAGTAATACATGTAGTAGTAGTAGTAGTAGTAGTAGTAGTAGTAATAATAGAGTTAAGATTAGTTGTAGGAGTAGTAGGAGTTGCAGCTGTTGCCGTAGCACCGAGGGTTGTTGCTGCAGTAGCAGTTATAATTGCGGTAGCAGCAGTACTACTAGTAGTAGCAGTAGTAGTAGTACTAGCAGAAGTAGTGGTAGTGGCAGTAGTACTACTAAATGTTGTTGTACTAGCTGTTGTGGTAGTAATTGTACAAGTAGTAGTAGTAGTAGTAGTACTAGTCGTACTTGTTGTAAAAGGAGAGGGTGTTGGAGTAGGGGCAGTAGTATAAGGAATGTTAGTAGTAGTAGTAGTAGTAGTAGTAGTAGTAGGAGTAGTTGTAGTAGTTGGAGTAGTAGTAGGAGTTGAAATACAATTACTTGCTGTAGTAGTAGCAAGAGTAATATTAGTAGTAGTGGCAGGAGGAGTAGTAGTAGTAGTCATAGCAGTATTAGCAGTAGCAAGAGTGGCTATAGTAGTAGTGGTAGTAGTAATAGTAGTAGACGTTGTTGTAGGAATTGTTGTAATATCAATAGTAGTAATAGTGGTAGTAGTATTGGTAGTAATAGGTGTAGTAGTAGTCGTAGTTGTAGTAGCAACAGAGTAGTAGAAGTAGTAATATCAGCAGTAGTAGTCACAGTAGTAGTTGTAGGAGGAGTATTAGTAGTAGTACAAGTACTAGTAGTTGTAGTTGTAGTCGTATTATTAATAGTAGTAGTAGTAGTAGTAGTAGTAGTAGTAGTAGTAGTAGTAATAGTAGTAGTAGTAGTGGTAGCAAGAGCTATAGTAGTAGTTGCAGTAGTAGTAGTAGTAGTAGTAGAAGTCGTAGCAATAGCACTAGTAGTAGCAGTAGCATTAGTAGGCATACTAGTAATAGCAGTAGGAGTACTTGTCTTAGCACTAACAGTAGTAGTAGTAGTAGTAGACATAGTACCAGAAGTTGTAGCAGTAGTAGCACTAGGTGTAATAGTAGTAACAGTAGGAGTAGTTGTAGAACTTGTAGTAGTAGTAGCATTATTAATAGTAGAATAATGTAAGTTGTTGGAGTTGTAGTAGTGCTAGTAGTAGAAGTTGTAGCTTTATTGTAGTAGTAGTAGGAGCAGCAGTAGTGGTAGAGGTTGTAGTAGTTGTTGTAGTATAGTAGTAGCTATAGTATTGCTAGTTAGTAGCAGTAGCCAGTAGTAATAGTAGTCATACTAGTAGTAGTAGCAGGAGTCGTAGTAGTAGCAGAAAAAGTAGTGGTAGTTATAGGAGTAGTAGTAGTAGTAGAAGGAGTAGTACTAGTAGTAGTAACGGTAGGTGTAGTGGTAGTAGTAGTGATGGTATTAGTAGTAGTAGTCGAAGAACTAGTAGTAGTACTAGTCGAAGTAATTAGTAGTAGTGTAGGAGATTAGTAGTATTACTAGTCGTACTAAAAGTAGCAGTAGTAGTAGGAGTAGGCGTGGGAGTAGTAGTAGCAGTAGGAGTAGGAGTAGTAGGTGTAGGAGTAGCAGTAGGAGGAGGAGGAGTAGTAGTAGTAGTAATAGTAGTAGTAGTAGGAGTAGTAGTAGGAGTAAGACGAGGTGTAGTTAACGTAGTAGCAGTTGCAGTAGTAGTCCTAGTAGTAGTAGTATAAGGAGGAGGAGGAGATGTAGTAGTAGTAGTGGTAGTTGGGGTAGGAGTTGCAGTTAGAGTAGTAATAGTTGGCTTAGTGGTAGCAGCAGTTGCAGCTTGATTAGTAGTAGCAGAAGTAGCAACAGTTGCTGTAGTTTTACTTATAGTAAGAGTATTTGGAGTCATTGTATGTCGAGTGGTAGTAGTAGTAGTAGTAGTAGTAGCAGAAGTTGTAGTAGTAGTAGTAGTAGTAGTGGTAGTTGCTGTAGTAGTAGTAATACTTGTAGTACTTGGAGTAGCAGTAAGAGTAGCAGCAGCAGTAGTAGTAGATATAGTAGTAGTAGTAGTTGTTGATGTAGCAGAAGTAAGAGACGTCGTAGTAGTAGTTGTAGTACGAGTAGTAGTAGTAGCAGTAGTAGAACTAGTAGTATTGGTAGTGGTAGTAGTAGTAGTAGTGGCAGTAGTAGTAACATTAGTCATAGTGTCAAAGTAGTGGAAGTAGTATTAGTAGCAATAGTAGATGCAATAGTAGTAGTAGCAATAGTAGTATTAATAGCAGCAGAAGGAGTAGTACAAGTAGAAGTAATAATAGTAGCAGTTGTAGTAGTAGTAGTAACAATTGTAGCAGTAGTAGTAGCAATAGAAGCTGTACTATCAGTAGTAGTAGTTGTAGCAGTTGTAGTGGCAGCAAGAGCAACAGTAGTAATAGTCGAAGTAGTAGTAGGAGCTGCAGTAGTAGAAGTAGTAGTAGTTGTTGTTGTAGTAGTACGAGTAGTCATAGTAGTTGTTGTTGTTAGTAGCAGTAGCAATAGTAGTTGTAGTCATAGTAGTTGTAGTAATAATAGTTGTTGAAGTAATAGTAGAAGTAGGAGTAGGAGTAGTAGTAGTAGTAATAGTACAGGTAGTAGTAGTAGTAGTCGGAAGAGTAGGAGTAGAAGTAGTAGTTGGAGTAGGAGTAGTAGTAGTAGTAGTAGTTGGAGTAGGAGTAGGAGTATGAGTAGTAGTAGCAGTAGTAGCAGTAGAAATAGTAGCAGGAGTAGTAATAACAGTAGGTGGAGTAGTAGTAGTAGTAGTAGTAGTAGGAGGAGGAGGAGTAGTAGTAGAAGCAGTAGTAGTAACAGTTGTAGGAGTAGGTGGAGTTGTAGTTGTAGTAGGAGTAAGACGAGGTGTAGTTGTCATAGTAGCAGTTGCAATAGTATACTAGTAGTAGTAGGAGGAGGAGGATGAGGAGATGTAGTAGTAGTGGTGGGAGTAGGAGTAGGAGGTTTAGTAGGAGTAGTAATAGTTGGCGTAGTGGTAGCTGTATTTGTAGCTAGATTAGTAGTAGCAGCAATAGTAGTAGTAAGAGTTGTAGTTGTTGTAGTTGTTGTTGTTGTTGTTGTTTTAGTAGTAGTAGTGCCAGTAGGTGTAGTGGTAGTCAGACTAGGAGTAGGAGTAGGAGTAGCAGTAGGAGTTGGAGTAGAGGTAGTATTAGTAGTAGTAGTAGCAGCAGTAGAAGGAGTAGTAGTTGTAGTAATTGTACTAGTAGTAGTATTAGTAGTAGCAGCAGTAGTGAAAGTAATAGTAGTAGCAGTTGTAGAACTAGCAGAATTAGTAGTAGTTGTTTTGGTAGTTGGAGTATTATTATTATTATTAGTAGTAGTAGTAGTAGTTGTTGTTATTGTTGTTGTTGTCGTAGTTGTAATAATTACAGTAGTTGTAGTAGTAATATTACTCGTAATAATAGTATTAGTAGTAGTGGGAGTAGTAGTGGTATTAGTAGTAGTAGTAATATTAGTAGCAGCAATAGTAATCGTACCGGTCGTAGAAGGTGGAGTAATTGTAGCAGTAGCAGGGGGAGTAGTAGTTGGAGTAGCACTAGTAATGGGAGAAGTGGTAGTGGCAAAGTAAAAGTAGTAGCAGTTGTGTTTGTAGCAGCAGTAGCCGTAGCAGCTGTAGCAGTAGTAATACTAGTTATTGTAGTAGCAGTAGTAATAGTAGTTTTTGTAGCAATAGCAGCAGCAGTAGTTAGAGTAGTTGTAGGTGTAGTAGTAGTAGTTGTAGCAGTAATTGTAGTAGTAGGAATAGGAATAGCTCTAGTAGTTGTAGTGGTAGTAATAACAGTAGTATTAGTAGTAGTAGTAGTAGTTTTAGTACTAGTAGTAGTAGTATTACTACTATTACTACTACTACTACTACTACTAATACTACCGCTACCACTACAACAACTACCACTACCATTACAACTACTACAGCTGCATCTACTGCTATCAATACTGCTATTGCTGCTACTACAACTCTTATTGTTTCTACGGCTACTATTGCTACTACTACTACTACTACTATTACTCCTAATACTACTACTGCTACTACGACTACTACTATTACGGCTAATACTATTTCTACTATAACTTGTACTACTGCTACTACTATTACACCTTCTGCTGCTACTACTACTTCAAGTACTACTGCTGTTACTGCTAGCAATACTACTACTACTACTACAACAACTACTACTACTCTTGCTTTTGCCACCACTACTACTACTACACCTACAATAACAACGACTACTGCCACTACTACTACTACTCCTATGACTAGTTCTACTGCTACAATAACTACAGTAACAACTACCGCAATAACAACAACAACAACTACTACTACTACTACTGCAACTACTACTACTGCTATTCTTGCTACTATTACACTACTACTATTGCGACTACTACTACTACTCCAACTCCGACTCCTATTGGTACTTCTTCGCGTACTATTATTGCTGCTACGACTATAATTAATACTATGACTACTTCTTCTACAAACACTATTACTAGTACTCCTACTACTACTGCTATACTACTACTGCTACTACTACTCTTATTGTTGCTACTAATACTATGACTACTGTCACAACTACTGATACAACCACTACTACTTCTACTGTCACTGCTACTACCACTACTGTTGTTGCTGCTACTACTGCTACTATCACTATTACTACTGTTGCTACTACTACTACCACTGCTACTAATACGACTACTGCTTCAACTACTACTATTATTAATATTGCTACCACTATTACAGCTGTTGCTAGTATTTCTACTACTACTACCACGAAAACTCCTGCTACTACTATTATTACTACTACAACTACTACTTCTACTACTTCTTTCACTGCTACTACTAATACTACTACTACAACTACTTCTGCAGCTGCTACTACTACTACTGCTACTACTACTTCTACTACTACTACCAAAACTACTACTACTACTACTACAACAACAACTACTACTACTACTCCAGCTACTACTACCACTACTACTATTACTACTTCAACTAATAATACTACTCCTACTCGAACTTCTGCTCCAACTACTACTCTTACTACTACTTCTAGTACTACAACTACTACAACAACTACTTCTCCTACTACTACTGCTTCTTCTACTACTACGACTACTACTGCTTCTACAACTACTACCACTACTCCTACTAGTCGTACTTTTGATACAATTACTACTACTATTACTACTACAACTACTCTTGCTGCTGCTGCTACTACTCATACTGCTACTACTTCAGCTACTGTACTACTACTATTAAAACAACTGCTTCTACTTCTACTTGCACAACTACAACAACTACTCCTACTACTACTACCACTGCTACTATTAGTACTACTACTACTATTGTGACTTCAACTCCAACTACTCCTAGTGCTACTCCTACTACTACTTCTATTATTACAACTATTACCACAACAACCACTACTGCTACTACTTCTTCTACATCAACTACTACTACTATTATTAAAACTACTACAACTGCTAATACTACTATTCCTACTCCTATTACAATATATACTACTACTACTACTGCTACCACTACACCTACTACTACTACTCCTCCTCCTACTACTACTACTTCTACTACTACTCCTCCTTGTACTACTCCTCGTACAACTACTAACACTCCTACTACTACTACTACCACCACTATAACTCCTAATACAACTACTACTGCTACACCTACTCCTCCTACTACTCCTACTACTAATACTACTTCTACTACTACTACTCCTACTACAAATTCCACTTTGACTACGGCAACTACTATTGCTACTATGATTACTACCACTACCGCTACAACAAAAACTACTACTACTACAACCACCACTACTAATACATCTACTACTACACTCCTACTTCTTCTACTACTACTGTTGCTACTAATACTTGGACAACTCCTGGTACTACTACTACTATGACTACGACTACTACAACAACAACAAGAATGACAACAATAACTACTACTACTAGTACTACTGCCACTACTGCTGCAACACCTACTACAACTACTGTTACTCCTATGACTACTACTACTAGTGCTGCTACTACAACCACTTGCAGAACAATTACTACTGCAACTACTACTATGACTACTACTACTACTTCAGCTGCTATTACTACTACTACGACTATCACCACTAATTTTACAACTGCTACTACTGGTAGCACCATAACTACTACTACAACTTCTACTACTACTGCTACTACTACTACAACTACATCTACTACTACTACTATTAAAACAAATATTACTATAACTATTACAACTCAATTTACTACTACAACAACAACTACTACTATTGCTTCTTCTTCTACTGCTACTATTGCTACTGCTACTACTACTACTACTATTTATGTTACTAATACAACTGCAACTACTACTACTCCTACTTCTACTGTTAGTACTGTGGCTGCTTCTCCTACTACTACTACAACTCCTACTTCCAATCATACTTCTGCTACTACTACGACAACAACTACTGCTGCAACTACTGCTCCTACTACTACTACCACTCCTATTCCAACTATCGCTACTAACTCATACTACTACTACTACTACAACTACTCCAACTACTACTACTCTTACTCCTACTCCTACTACTATTACGACAATAACAACAACAACAACTACTACTCCCACTCTAGCTCCTGCGAATAGAACTACAACTCCCTCTTCTGCTGCTTCTAATACTACTACTCATGCAACTATTTCAACTACAACTACTGCTAGTACTACTACTACTAATATTACTACTTCTATTACTACTACTACTCCTACTCCAAATCCTACTGCTACTTCTACACCTACTACGATTACTACTACGACCACTAATACTAGAATTATTACTGCTACTGCCACTACTACTACAACTACTATTGCTGCTATTACCACTACTACTACTACTCCAATTACTACTACTACTCCTCCTTCTATTACTACTACTACTACTACTATAGTGCTACTACTACTGCAAGTGCTACTACTACTGCTAGAGCTACAACTACTTCTATTCCAACTACTACTCCTACTACTACTTCTACTACTACTACAACTTCTACTACTGTTACGAGTACTACTACTACTACTACTGTTGGTAACACGATTACTACTACTATTACTATTACTATTGCTACTGCTACTACTACTACTAATAATCCTACTACTACTACTCCAACCACTACTACTACTACTACTGTTGCAACTATTATTACGACCACTACACTTATTTCTGCTACTACTACTATAACAACAACTACTATTACCGCTACTAATGTTGCTACTACTACTACTACAGCTGTTGCTGCTATTTTTACTACTACTATTACTACTGCTGCTGCTACTACTTCTGTTGGTACTCCTACTACTACTAATACTACTACAACTACTCCGATTAATATGGCTACTACTGCTAGTATTGCTACTATTAGTACAACTCTTACACCTACTCCCACCACCACCACCACTAGTACTACTACTACTACTACTACCACTACTACTACTATTATTACCCTTACTACTATTACAACAACAACAACTGCTACTACTAGTGCTACTGCTGCTGCTGCTACTACTACTACTACTACTACTACTACTACTACTACTACTATAGCTACTACTCCCACTACAACTATTACAATTACCGCTACTACTACTATTGCTACTACAACTACAACTATTACTACTACTTCCACTATTACTGATACTATTGCTATCACCTCTATTGCAACTCCTACTAGTACTCCAACTACTACTCCAACTACTCCTAGAACTACTACTACTACTAATCCCACTGCTCATGCTCGTACTCCTACACCTACACCTACAACCACTACAACTACTACCAGGACTACTACTACTCCTATGACTACTTCTACTGCTACAACTACTCCTACAACAACAACCGCAACAACAACAACAACAACAAATACTACTACTACTGCAACGACTACTACTGCTATTGCCACTATGCCTACTATTGTCACTACTACTACTATTGCAACTACTACTTCTACTACTACCACTACCCCGATTCCAACTCCTATTGGTACTTCTTCACCTACTAATACTACTTTACTACTACTACTATGAATACTATAACTACTACTACTACGAATACTATGACTACTACTACTACGAATACTATTACTGATACTCCTACTACTACTACTATACTACAACTGCTACTGCTACTACTCTTATTATTACTACTACTGTTGCGACTATTGTCACAGCTACTGATACAACCACTACTACAACTACTGCTACTACTACTACAGCTACTATTACTACTTTTACACCTGCTACTGCTACTACTGTGACTACTATTTCTACTGCTAATACCACTACTATTGTTGCTGCTACTATCACTACTACTACTACCACTGATACTAATACTACTACTACTTCTACTACTTCTACTACTTCTACTATTAGTACTACTACTACTGTTGCTGCTACTACTACTTCTACAACTACTACACCGACTATCACTCCTACTCATACCCCTACCTCTACAGCTGCACCTACTACTACTACTACCACCACCACTACTACTACAACAACAACTACTACTACCACTACTCCTACTACAACTACTAGTACTACTACTAAAACTACTACTACTACTACTACTACTACTACTACTACTACTACTACTACTACTACTACTAGTACTTCTACCAAAACTAGGACTACTACTACTACAACCACTACTCCTAGTCATACAAAAATAACAACAACAACTACCATTACTGCTACTATTACTACAACAAATACTACTAATACAACAATAACTACTACTACTATAACTACAACTATGACTTCTACTTCTACTACTACTACTACTACTACTACTTCAACAACTACCACTACCACCACTACTACTAGTATTACTACGACAACAATGACTTCTACTTCTACTACTGCTACTCCTACTACTACTACCACTACTACTGCTATAGCTTCAACTACTACTGCCACTAGTACCACTACAACTACAAGTTCTTCTTCTATGACTATTGCCACTCCTATTACTACTACTACTACTACCACTACTTCAACAACTACTGCTACAACTACTATTAGTACTACTATTCCTACTACTACTAATACTAGTACAACTACTCCTCTTACTACGGGGGCTACTGCTACTATTACTACTACTCCTACACCTATTCCCATCACCACCACTTCTATTGCTGCTACTACTACTACTACTACAATTAGCACCACAACTACTACTACTACAAGTACTACTTCCACTACTTCGCCTACTATTACTACTACTATTACAGCTGCAACTATAGCTACTACTATTACTGCTACAGCTACCACTACAAATAGTACAAATACTATTGCTGCTACAACTACTACAATTGCTATTACTGCTACTACTGTCTACTACTACAACTACTATTATGGCTACTATTGCTACTACTACTTCTACAAATTGTACTACTACAACTACAAATAGTACAACTACTTTTACTATTACCACTATTACTACTCCTAGTACTACTACTACCACCACCATTCTTGCTACTACTGCTACTTGTACCACTACTATTGCCACTATTACTACTGCTATTGTTATTGCTACTACTGCTAGGACCACCACCACTACTAATACTACTACGGCTGCTATGACCATTGCTACTGCTACAACTCTATTTCTCCTCCTCCTACTACTACTACTTCTACTACTACTACAACTGCTATAACTACTAGTACTACTATTACTACTACTCTACTTCTCCTCCTCCTCCTCCTCCTCTTCCTACTGCTGCTGCTACCATTACTACTACTACTACTACTACTACTGCAACTACTGCGACAACAGTCGCTACTACTGCTGCTACTTCTACTACTACTCCAATTACTAATACTGCTATGACTGCTACTAGTGCTACTACTACTACTACAACGACTGTTGCTGCTGCTATTACCACTGCTACTAAACCTACAACTAAATACTGCTATTACAGCTTCTGCTTCCACTACCATTACTACTACTACTACTACTGCAATGATTGCTACTACTACTATTAGTTCAACTACTACAACCACTACCACTACTACTACAGCAACAACGACAACTACTTCTATTACTAAAGCAACAACAAAAACTACTACCACTACTACTAGTATTATTACTACTGCTACTACTCCTAGTACTATTACTACTACTATTACTCCTCTTACTACTACTACTAATGCTTTTCCAACTAATACTACTGCTACTACGAGTATTACAAAAGCTACTTCTACTACTACTACTACTATAACAACTACTATGACTTCTACTGCTGCATCTACTACTATTAATATTTCTACTACTACTACTAATGTTGTTATTACTGCTGCGACTACTACCACTACCACTACTTAGACTACCACAACTACTGCTATTGCTACTACACCTACTACTACTGCTACTGCAACTACTGCTCAACTACTACCATTATTACTACTACTACTACACTACTATTATTACTACTGCTACTGCTACTACTACTACTATTCCAACTACAACTACACTTAGTCCTAATCTTAGTCCTACTCCTGCTCCTACTGTGGGGCCTACTACTACTATGACTATTACTAGTAATATTACTACAGATGCCACTGTTGTTGCTCCTGCTGCTATTCGTATTACTACTACTACTACTAGTACGTCTTCTTCTTCCACAATAGCAACAACTACTACCAATACTACTAGTAATGATGTGGCTGCTGCTGCTGCTGCTCCTACTACTACTACTACCACTACTACAACTACTAACACTTCTTCTACAACTACTACTTCTACTATTACTACTACTACTATGAATACTACTACTATTACTGCTACTTCTACTGTTGCTGCTGTTGCTGCTATTCCTGCTGCTCCGACTACTACTCCTATTACTGCTACTATAACTACCACTCCTACTACTACTACTGTTGCAACATTGACTCCTACTCCAATTCCTACTGCTACTACAACTCCTAGAATGACTACTACCCCTACTCCAACTACTACTACTCCTATTACTACTACTATAACTACCACTCCTACTGCTACTACTGTTGCAACAATGACTCCTACTCCAACTCCTACTGCTACTACAACTCCTAGAATGACTACTACCCCTACTCCAACTACTACTACTCCTACTACTACTCCTACTACAGCACCTCCTACAACTAGAGCTACTACTTCTACCTCTACTACTACTACTACTACTACTCTTACTACTACTATTATAACAACTACTCCTACTACTCCTCCTAGAACTACTACTACTACCACTACTTCTGCTACTACTTCCCCAACTTATACTATTACTACTACTACTACTCCTACAACAACTACTACTGCTCCTACTTCTACATCTATAACAACTATTACTCCTACTACTACTTTTGCAGCTATTGCTACACCTACTACTACTAATCCTAATACTCGTATTACCCGAACTACTAATACTGCTATTACTACAACTACTACTCCTAATCCTCCTAGTACTACTGCTACTACTGTTATGACTACTATTACCACTACTATTAATACTACTAGTACTACTACTACTACTACTGCTGCTACTACCACTAGTATTACTACTACTACTACTACTACGACCACCACCACTACTACTACTACTACTACTATTGCTGCTGCTGCTACTACTACTATTAGTACTACTACTGCTGCTGCTACTACAACAACAACAACCACAACAACAACAACAACAATAACAACAACAACAACAACAACTACTACTACTACTACTACTATTGTTGCTGCTACTACTACTACTGCTGCTGCTGCTGCTGCTGCTACAACTCCTGTTGCTATCACTACCACTACTGCTACTACTACAGCTGCTACTACAACTCCTACTACTACTTGTCTACTACTACTACTACTAATGATAGTACTACTCCTACTTCAACTCCAACTGTGACAACTAGTCCTACTACTACTACTACTGTTATTACTGCTATTATTACTTGTCAACTACTACTACTACTATTACTACTACTACTACTACTATTATTACTGCTATTGCTTTCGCTACCACTATTATTTCTCACAATACTACTACTACCACTACTATTATTGCTAATACTACTACTGCTACTACTATTATGGCTATTGCTACTATTACTACACCTACTACTACTATAACTACTACTATTATTGCAACTGCTATTACTACTCGTGCTACTACTGCGGCTACTACTTTAGCAACCACTACCACCACACTACTACGGCTGCTTTGGCTGGTACTACTACTATTATTTATACAGCTACTGCAACTACTACTACTACTACTGCTACTACTACAACTACTACTACTGCTGCAGCTACTATTAATACTACTACTAATACCGCTACTACTACAATAACAACCACTACTACTACTACTACTTATGCTACTACTTCTGCAAATGCTACTACAATGGCTATTATTTCTTCTACTCCAACTACTACTTCTGCTGCTTCTACTCCCACTACCCCTACTACAGCTTCTGCTGCTACTACTGCCACTGGTACTATTACCATTACTACTACTACTATGAACTCTGCAGCTACTATGACTACTACTACCACAACAACTACTACTATTACTACTTTTTCTACAACTACTACTGCAGCTCCTACTAATGTGACTACTACGAATGCTAATGCTACAAACACCACCATAGCTACTACTACTGCTAGTACTTCTACTGCTACTACTACCGGTACTACTACCATTGCAAGTACCACTGTGACTACTACTACTACTAGTACCACAACTACTACTACTACTACTACTACCCTCAACTACTAGTACTACTGCTATCATTGCTACTTTTCGCACTACTTTACTAATGCGACTATTTCTGTTACTAAAACTACTGTGACTCCCACTAATACTACTAGTGCTACTACTATTGTTGCTACTACCATAATTACTACTAACTCCACTACTACTACTTTCACTACTTGTACTACTATTACTTCTACTACTACTACTACTTTTCCTACTAGATCTACGACTGCTACTTCTGCTACTACTTCTACTATGGCTACCACTGCTACTACTTCTACTATTATTACTACTACTACTATTCCAACTACTACTACTACTATTGCACATATTACCATTGGAGCTTCAGCTACTACTACTACCACTGTTGCTACTACTACTACTACTTTTACTTGTACTACTACTGTTGCTCCTTCTGCTACTACTACTACTACTTCTGCTGCTACAGCTGCTACTACTATTTCTCCAACTACTACTTTTGCTACAAATACTGATACTACTACTTCTGCTACTACTACCACTATGGCTATAGCAACTACTACTGTTGCCACTACTGTTACTAACACTAGTACTACTACAACTACTAATGCTGCTATTGCAGCTGCTGCTACTATTGCTGTTGTTATTGCTACTACTACTACTACTGCTACTACTGCTACTACTACTGCTGCTATTACTTTTGCTATTATTGCTACAAATACAGCTTCCACCACTACTACTATTATAGCTACTACTACAATTGCTACTATACTCTTACTACTAGTGTACCTTCTTCGTCTACTGGTACTATACCTACTTCTTCTCCTATTGCTACAACTGCTACTACTACTACGGCTATAGCTGGTACTACTACTACTTCTCCTACAACTATTACTACTGCTACTACAACTATTAGTACTACTACTAATACCACTACTGCTACTGCTACTGCTACTACAACTACTGGTACTACTACTGCTACTACAACTATTGGTACTGCATCTACCTGTGCTATTTCTACTACTACTCCTATTACTACAGCTACTATACCTACTACTACTAATACTCCTACTACTTCCACTACTACTACTATTACTATTGCTACTACTGCTGATACTACTCCAATTCCAACTCAAACTCCTGCTCCAACTACCACTCCTAATACTACTTCTACTACTACCATTACTACTACATCTACTTCTAATACTACCATTGCCATACAATAATGGGTACTGCTGTAGCTACTACAAATACTACTACTAATACGGCTACTACTATTGCTACTACTATGACTTCTCCTAATACTATTACTACAGCTAATAATACTGCTATTACTACAAGTGTTACTCCAACTAATAATATTTCTGCTGCTACTACTACTAGTAGTACAAGTTCTACTACTACTACCAATAATACTACTACTACTACCAGTGCTGCTGCTACTACTACTACCTCTACTAGTATTACTAACACCACTACTACAACAACTACCGCTACTACCGCTATGACTACTGCTACTACAACTACTACGGCTACTACTGCTATAACTGCTACCACTACTTTGATTGCTACTACTGCTACTACTAGTAGTTCTACTTATACTACTACTACTATTGCTACTAGTACTACTGCTATTACAACAAATACTACTACTGCTACCCGTGCAACTCCTACAACAACAAATACTACTACAGCTGCTAGTACTACTACTACAAAAATAAATGCTACTTCTACTACTACTGCTGCTGCTATTACTGCATATGCTACAACTTTTGCTACTGCTTCCACTACTATTACTACAACTACGACTACAAATTCTACTACTACTACAACCTTTACTAGTATCACTTCTGCTACTACTGCTACTACTATAAGTGCTACTACTACAGCTAATACTCTTCCTACTACTACTTCTGTTGTTACCACTACGTCTATTATAACTACTACTACTACTATTGCTACTACTACTGCTGCTACTACTATTAAGACAACTACCACTAGTACCACCACTACTACAACAACTACTGCTACTCGTACTACGACTACTACTACTATTACTACTACAGCTACTATTACTACTGCTATTACTACAGTAACTACCACCACTACTACTAATACCATGGCTGCTACATCTGCTATTGCAGCAACTACTGCTACTACTACTACTACTACAACTACTGCTATGACCACTACTGCTACAACTATTGCTACTGCAACAACAACAACAACTACTGTTGCTAATACTACTAATACTACTACTGCTACTGTTACAATCGCTGTAACATGTACTATTACTACTACTGCTACTACAGCTACTGCTACTACTACAACAATAACAACAACTACTACTACTACTACAATAGCTACAACAACAACTACTACTACTGCTACTGCTACTACTAGTATTATTACCATCACTACGATTGCTACTTTTCCTACAACTAGTACTACTACTACTGCAACTACAACTAGTACAGCTATAACTATAATTACTCTGACTACTGCTACTATTGCTATAAATGCTACTAATGCTATTATAACTATTACTGATACTGCTACAACTACTGTTGCTACTACTACAATTATTACTACCACTATTACTACTACTACTGCAGCTGATGCTACTCCTTATGCTGCTAATATAGCTAATGCTACAAATACAACAACTACTACTTCTGCTAATGCTACAACTACTTCTACTACTACTAAAGCTGCTACTACTACTACTCGGCTGCTACCGCTACTGCTACTATTACTACTACAACTACAACTACTACTACCACTACTTCTGTTACTACTACGATTTTGACTACTACTACTGATACTACTACTACTACTACTATAACTTCTGCTGCTACTACTGCTGCTGGTGTTACTATGGATACTTCTAGAGCTGCTGGTGCAACTACTACTTCTTATGCTACTTTTTATGCTACTACTTCTATAGCCACTACTACTAGTACTACTACTATAAAAACTACAATTGTGACTACTACTACTACCACTACTACAACAACAACAACTACTACTACGATGACTACCACTTTTCCTACTACTATTACTACTGTGACTACCTCTATTACTACAACTATAGCTATTTCCACTAATACTACTTATGGAACTACTACTACTGGTACTACTACGATTACTACTAATACCACGACCACGACCACGACCACCACTACCACTACTACTACTACTACAATTAATCCTACTACTACTACTACTACTACTGCTACTACTTATATGTTTGCTACTACTACTACTTCTGCTACTATTGCTACTATAGCTACCAATGCTATGACTGCGGCTATTATTATTATAACTACTACTACCACTACTACTACTACTTCTACTACTGCTGCAGCAGCTACTACTACTACAAGTACTAGCAATGATACTCCACGCACAGCTACTATCACTACTGCAACTGCTGCTACTACTACTAGCAGTACACTGCTGCTACTGCTTTTGTTGCTACCATTACTACTACGACAACAACAACTACTACTGCTGCTACTACTGTTACCACTACTCCTACTACTACTACTGCTGCTACTACTACTACTACTACTACTACTACTACTACTACTACTACTCCTACTACTACTACTACTACTACTACTATTACTATTACTACTGCTACTACTACTGTTGTTGCTGCTGGTGCTATTATTACTAGCAATACTAGTACTACCTCTACTACTACAACTACCGCTATTGCTGCTACTGCTACAGCTACTACTAGTGCCATACTGCCCCCGCTGTTGCTACTACTACTACTACTATTAGAGCTACGCGTACCACTTCTACTACTCCTACAATTACTACTACTACGACTACTAAAACTAAAACTACTAGTACTACTACTACTCCTACAACAACTACTACTGCTGCTATAGCTACTGCTACTACTGCTGCGACTGCTACAGCTGCTACTATTACTACTACTAGTACTACAACTACAACTACTACTACTGCTACTGCTCCTATTACTACTACGACTACTACTACTACTACTACTACTATGACTACTACTACCACTACTACGACTACTACTACTACTACTACTACTACTACTACTATTACTGCTACTACTACTACTCCTACTCCTACTACTCCTACCACTACTATTGCTACCACTACTCTAACAACTACAACTCCTACTACTACAAATAATACTCCTCCTCCTCCTACTACTACCACTAGTCCGACTCCATCTCCATCGGTTGGTTCTACTCCAGCTACTACTACTACAACTACAACTACCCTACTACTACTAGTACTACTATTACTACTATTATTGTTATTACTACTACTACGGCTACTACTACTACTACTACCACTACTACTACTACTGCTACTACTACTACTGCTGCTACTGCTAATACTACTATGACTACAACAACAACTACTGCTACTACTACTACAACTACAACTACAGCACCTACAGGTACTGCTATTCCTGCTACAACTGCTACTACTAATACTACAACTACTACACTCACTACTACTGCCATAACTACTACTATTGCCTCAACTACTACTATTACAATTACTACTACAACTACTGCTACGCCTACTACTGATCATACTAATGCAATTCCTACTACTACTACAACTGCTACTACTACTATTGCATCCACTACTGCTAGTACTACCACTATAATTTCTGCTAATACTACTACTACTACTGCCACACCTACAACTAGTACACTACTATTACTCCTACTAGTTGTACTGCAACTACAATGACTCCCACTATAACTACAACTCAACCTTCGACTCCTACCACTACTACTACTACTAATACAACTGATACTACTACTGCAACTACTACTATTACTGCTGCTGATTCTCCTATGGGTGTTGTTACTGCTACCTCTATCTACTTCTGCTACTACTACTACTACTATTGTTACTAGTATTCTCACTACAACTGCAACTACTACTATTACAACTACTCTCACTGCTACTACTTGTACAACTACTGCTACTAGTACTGATACAACTACTGCTACTACTAGTACTCCAACTATTACCACAACTATTACCCCAAATCCTTCTATTACTGCTACTCAAACTCCTATTCCTAATATTACTCCTACTACTATTACAACCACAACTACCACTACTACTACCGCAACAACAACAACAACTGTTACTACTACTATACTACTACTCCTTCTAATACTGCAACTACCTCTAGTACTACTACTGCTACTACAACTACTCCTATGCCTACTACTATTTCTCCTACTACTACTACTACTTCCACAACAACAACAACTACTACTCCTACTACTAATACTGCTCCTACATTCCAATTACGACTACAACTACCACAACAACTACCACCACTCCTACGACTACTATAACTACTACTGCTTCCGCTACCACTATTACATCTCATAATACTACAACTACCACTACTACTATTGCTAATACTACTACAACAACTACTATTATGGCAATTCGTACTACTATTATGCCTACTACTACAACTACTACTTCTATTAAAACTGCTACAACTACTGCTGCTACTACTACTGCTACTAGTACTACTCCTACTACAACTACAACGACTACAACTACTTCTACTATTGATACAACTGCTACAACTACTACTACTATAACAACTACAACAACAACTACTACTACTCTTGCTACTGCAACCACTACCACTGCTAAAGCAACTACTACTACTATTGTTGCTACCGCAACTACTACTACTAATACCTCTACTACTACCACTACTACAACAACAACTACTACTATATTGATACAGCTGCTGCAACTGCTACTGCTTTTACTACAACTACTATTACTACTACTGTTGCTACAACTACTACTAATGCCATAGCTACTATTGCTACTACTACTACTAATACCTCTAGAACAACTACAACTACAGCTACAATGACTACTGCAACTGATACTAAAACTACTAATATATCTACAACTAACACTACTTCTACCACACTACTACAGTTGCGTTTGCCACTACTACTACTTCTAGTACTATAGTTGCTGCAACTACTACTACTACTAATGCTACTGCTACTACTGCTGCTACTACAACAACAACTACTACTATCGCTACTACAAATACTATTAGCTATACCATTTCTACCGCAACTACTACAACTATTACTACTACTACTACTACTACTTATGCTGCTACTTTTGCTACTGCTACTACTACAACTTCTGCTACTCCTACTACTACTTATGCTGCTGCTACTCCTACTACAATTGCTGCTGCTACTACTACTTCTACTACTACTAGTTCAGCTGCTACTACAGCTACTGCTAATATTACTACTGCTACTACGACTACTGCTTTTGTTGCTAATATTACTGTTGTTGCTACTACTGCTACTACTGCGAATGCTATTGCTACTAATACTGCTCTTGCTTCTACTACTACTTCTACTTCTACCGCTACTACTACTGGTACTACTACTATTGCAAGAACCACTACGACTACTACTACTACTGCTACTACTACTACCACAACAACTACTACTACTACTACTTCTACTACTTCTACTACTCTGGCCACGACTGCTACTTTTCACACTATAGTTACTACTGTGACTACGTCTATTACTAAAACTGCTAGTACTCCTACTAATAATACTAGTTCTACTACGACTGCTACTACTACTAGTGTTACTACTAACTCCACTACTACTACTTCCAATACTTGTACTACTATTAATTTTACTACTGCTACTACTTCTACTACATCTACAACAACTACTACTATTACTACATCAGCTACAACGGCTTTTATAGCTACCACTTCTACGACTGCTATTGTTATTATTATTATTACTACTACTACTACTACGACTAATACCACAGGAATTATCGCTGCTGCTCCAACTACTACTACTACCTCTGTTGCTACTACTGCTACTACTGCTGAAAGTAGTACTACTATTGCTGCTTCTTAATACTATTATTGCTATTGCAGTTGTTGCTGCTACTACTACTACTACTGCTACTACTGCTACTACTACTACTACTACTACTACTGTTGCTACTACTATTGCTACTACAATGACTACTACTACCACAACTACTGATGCTACTGCTGCAACTACTACTGCTACTATTGTTACTTCTACTATTACTATTGCTACTAATAATGCTACTACTACCACTACTACTACGGTTGCTGCTACTACTACTACCATTACTATTACCACTACTGCTAATACTACTGCTGCTGCTGCTACTGTTGCTGCTATCGCTGCTACTACTATACATTCCTCTTCTCCTACTATTAAACCTACTTTTTCTCCTACTGCTACAACTTTTAGTACTACTATTGTTATAGTTGGAACGACTACTACTTCTCCAACAACTACCATTACTACTTCTCCTGCTACTACTACTACTAAAATAACTACAGGTACTACTACTAATGATACTGCTACTATTACCAATACTACTACAACAATTAATGCTACTACTTCTACTGGTGCTATTTGTGCTATAACTCCTGTTACTATTGCTGCTACTACTACTACTACTCCAACTCCAACTCCTGCTCCAACTACCACTCCAAATACTACTTCTACTACTACTACTTCAACCACTACTACTACTACTACTGTTGCTATTACAACTACTACTGTAATTTCTACTACTACTAATATTGCCACTAATAATGGTTCTACTACTACTACTATTACAGCTACTAATACCGCTTCTACTACTACTACTACTATTACCACTACAACTTGTACCACTACTTCTCCTACTACTTCTACTACTACTATAACTACGACTACTACTACTGTTGCTGTTACTACTACTACTACTATTACAACAACTACTGCTACTGCTACTTCTACTACAACTACTATTCCTACCTCTTCTCCTACTACTATACGTACTTCTTCTCCTGCTGCTACAATAGCTACTCCTACTACTACAACAGGTACTACTACTACTATTGTTGTTGTTGCTGCTACCTCCACTACAACTATACCTACCTCTTCTCCTACTATTAAACGTACTTCTTCTCCTGCTGCCACTACAGCTACTACTACTACTACTACAGGTACTACTACTACTTCTCCTCCTACTACTACTACTAAAACTACTGGTACTACTGCGGCTATTGCTACTACTACAACAACAACAACAACTACTACTACTATTACTACTACTACGACTACTAATGTCACTATTACTTCAACAACTACTGCTACTACTGCTACTGGTGCTATTTCTACTACTACTCGTATTCCAGCAGCTACTACCATTAGTACTACCAATACCACTACTACTACCACTATTGCTACTATTACTACTTTTACTAGTACAACAACTGCTACTACTATTACTAGTACTACTTCTACTACTGCTACTGCTACTACTGCTACTACTGCTACTACTACTACTACTACTACTACTACTACTACTACTACTACTACTACTACTACTACTACTACTACTACTACTAGTACTACTACTACTCTTGCTATTACTACTACTACTACTACTACAACTACTACTGCTAGTACTACTTCTACTACTACAACTTCTGCTAATATTACTACTACAACAACTACTACTAGTACAACTATAACAATAACTACTACTACCACTACTATTCCTGCTACTGCAGCTACTAGTTCTATTGCAAATACTTCTACTACTACTACTCGTATTTTTTCTGCTAATACTATGACTACAACCAATACTACTACTACTACTATTGCTATTGCTACTACTCATTCTACTACCACTACTAATGCTACTACTCTGACTACCACTACTACTACTCCTACTACTATTGCTACTATGACTACCACTACTACTACTACTACTCTGACAACCACTACTACTACTCCTACTACTATTGCTACTATGACTACCACTACTACTACTACTAGAACAAGTATTACTTTTGTTACTACTACTACTGCTAGTACTACTACTACAACTACTACGAGTACTACCTAAACTCCTACAACTACTGCTTCTGTAACTACACTGCCACTACAGCTACTACTATTAGCACTACTGCTACTCTTGCTACTACTAAAACTATTACTACTACTACTTCTACTGCTACTCTGACTACTACTACTATTAAGACTTCAACTACAACTCCTACTGCTACTACTACTTCTACTACAACTACTATTGCTACTAGTAGGACTGTTGCTACTACGACTATTACTGCTTCTACTACTACTACAACTACTACTACAACTACTACTACCTCTACCACTACTATTACTGCTCCTACGACTACACTACTACTACAACTAAAACACTTGTACTACTTCTACTCCTACAACTACTGCTGCTGCAGCTGTGGCAGTTGCTGCTACAACAACTACTATAGCTGCTACTATTACAATAACTACTACTGCTTCTTTTTCTACTAATAATACTAGTACTATGACTATTACTACTACTACTAGTATTGCTGCTGCTGCTGCTGCTACTACTACTACTACTACTACTACTACTACTACTACTATTACTGCTGCTGCTGCTGCTACTACTACTACTACTACTACTACTACTACTACTACTACTTCTACTATGACTATTAATGCAACAACAGCTCCTACTACTATTACTATAGCTATTGCTTCTAATGCTACTACTTCTACTACTATTACCAGAGCTATTGCTTCTAATGCTGCTACTTCTACAACTGCTACTACTACTACTACTTTCACTACTACTTCTACTACTACTACTACTAGTACTGCTACTACTACAACTAATAATACTACTCTTGCTACTACTACTACTACTACTACTACTATTTCTACTACTAGTACTCCTACTACTACTACTTCTACTAATACCACTATGACTACAACTGCTACTACTGCTGCTACTGCTACTGCTACTATTGCTACTACTTCTGCCACAACTATCAGCACTACTACTACTACTACTACACCTACTCCTACTACAAGTACTACTTTCGTTACTACTACAACTACTACTTTTGCTACAAACACCACCACTACTACCATTGGTACTACTACTGCTACTACTCCTACAAGTACTACAGCTACTACTGCTGCTACTACGACAACTACTACTCCTACTACTACTGCAACTACTATTTCAGGTACTACTCCTACAGCTGCTACTACTAGAAATCAAACTACTGCTACTACTACTAATACCACCACTACTAGTACTTCTACTCCTTTCCCTACTACTACTACTTTTGCCACTAGTACTGCACTATAATAACTACTTTTACTACTACTATTGCTCCTGCTCCAAGGACTATAACTGTTGCTACTACTACTGCTACAGCTAGCACTACTGTCATAGCTACTATTGCTAATACTACCACTATGATTATTACAACTATTATTAGTACTACAACAATAACTACTACTACTACTATTGATTCTGCTGCTATAACTGCAACTACTACTATTGTTGCTGCTACTACAACTACTACAACTATTGCTACTATTACTGCTTCTATTACTACTGCTGCTGCTGCTGCTATGACTACTACTACTACTACTACTACTACTACCACAACTATAGCTAAAACAAATACTGCTACTACTACTCACACTACAACCACTACCACTACTTCTACTACTACAATATTACTACTTCAGCTATTCTTACTGATACTACTAGTACTACTAGCCCTACGTCTGCTATGACTACGGCTACTACTACTGCTACTACTCTTACAACTACTACTACCACTGTTGCTGCCACAACAACAATAACAACTACTACTATTATTATTACTACTACTACTACTACTACTATTACTTCTACTACCATCGCTACCACTACTAGTATTACTACAACATCCATTGCTACTACTATTGTTCCTGCTAGTATGCCTACAAGTACTACTTGTACTAATTCTACTACAATTGCTACTATTGTTACTGCTACTACTACTACTACTACTACAACTACTACTACTACTTCCAACACTGCTACTACTTCTACTGTTATTGCTCCTACAACTACTATTAGTAATACTACTACTAGTACAACAACAAATCCTACTATGATTATTACTACAGCTACTACTGCTATTTCTACAACTATCAATCCTACTACTACTACTACTACTACTACTACTACTACTACTACTACTACTACTACTACTACTACTACTACTACTACTACTACTACTACTACTACTACTATTACTACAATTCCTACTACATCTCCTCCTGCTACTATAACAATTACTACTGCTACAACAGCTACTACTACTACTCTTACTTCTCTTACTTCTACTACTACTACTATTTCTACTGTCCTACTCCTACTCCTTCCATTATTACTGCTACTACTACTACTGCTGCTACTGCTACAACTACTACTATTACGGCTATTACTACTGTTACAACTAATATTACTACTACTGCAACTACTGCTACTACTACTACTACAATTACTACTGTTACTACTACAATAGCTACTACTACTCCTATTACTACTTGTACTACTAGTATTACTTCTTCTACTACTACTACTATCACTACAACTACTATTATTACTACTACTATAATAACTACTACAACAACTATCGCTACTACTATTACTACTAATGCAACTAGTTCTTCAACTACTACTATTCCTACTAAAGCAATTACAGCTACTACTATTACTACTATCACTAATACTACCATTGCTACTAGTACTATTACTACTCCCCCTACTACTACTACTTCTATTATTATTGCTACTCCTCCTACTACTTCGGTTGCTACATGTACCTCTACTCCTACTTCTACTACTACTTCTACTTCTACTACTACTACTACCACTACTACTACTACTACTACTACTACTACTACAACTACTACTGCTACTATTATTAGTAATCCAACTACTACTACTTCCACTACTATTGCTACTACTTTCACTATTACTACAACTACTACACAACTACTACTTTCCTACTACTACTACTATTACTTCAACTACTACTGCTGCTACTGCTGGAACTCCTACTACTGCTACTGTTACTAATCCTACTAGTAGTAGCATTTGTAGAAATACTAATAGCAAAATTAGTTCTAGGAGTTGTAGCAGCAGTAGCAGTAGTAGCAGCAGTAGTAGTGGTAGAAGATGTAGTAGTAGTAGTATTAATAGCCGCAAGAGTAGTAGTAGTAGTAGCAGTAGTAACAGTGGTAGCCGTAGTAGTAGTAGTAGTTGCCACAATAGTAGTTGTAATAGTAATAGTCATAGTAGCCATAGCAGTAGTAGAAGTAGTCGCAGTAGTAGTGGTAATAGTAGTAGAAGTAGTCGCAGTAGTAGTGGTAATAGTAGTTGTAGTAGTAGTACTCATAATAGTTAAAGTAATAGTAGCAGTTATTGTTATTGTAGTAGTAGTAGTAGTAGTAGCAACAAAAGTATTAGTAGTAGCAGTAGCAGTAGTAGTAGTAACAACAGTAGCAGTAGTAGTAGTAGTCGTCGTGGTGGTAGTAGAAGTAGTAGTAGTAGTAGTCGTGGTCGTAGTATTAGTAGTAGTAGTAGTAGTAGTAGTAGTAGTAGTAGTAGTAGTAGTAGTAGTAGTATTAGTAGCGATAGTAGTAGTAGCCATTATAGTAGTAGCTACATCAACAGTAGTAGTAGTAGTATAAGAAGTAGTAGTAATATTAGCAGTAAAAGTAGTAGGGGATGTAGTAGTAATAATAATAGTAGTAGTAGCAGCAGTAGTAGCTGTAGTGGCAGTAGTAGTTATAGGAGAAGTAATAGGAGTAGTAGAAGTAGTAGCAGCAACAATAATTATAGTAGTATTTATAGTAGCAATAGCAGTGGTAGAAGTAGTAGCCGTAGTAGTTGTAGTTGTAGTAGTAGCAGCAGCAGCAGTAGTAGTAATAGTAGCAGTAGTAGTAGCAACGACAGTAGTAGTTATAGTAGTGCCAGTAGTAGTTGTAGTAGTAGTAGCAGCAACACCAGTAGTGGTAGCAATAGGAACATTAGTATTGGTAGTTGGAGTAGTAGCATCAGTAGTCATAGTAGTAGCAGTAGTAGTAGCAGCAAGAACAACAACAGTGCTAGTAGTAGTAGCTGTAGTAGTATTAGTAGTAGTAGTAGTTGTAACTGTAGTAGTAGTAGTAACAGAAGTAGTAGGAGTAGTAGTTGTAGTTGTAGTAGTAGCAGTAATGCTAGTTATTCTTGTTGTTGTAATAGTAGTATTAGTGGTTGAAGTCATAGTAGTAGCAGTCGCTATAGTCATAGTAATAGTAGTATTAATAGTAGTAATAGTAGTAGACATGCTAGCAGTTTTAGTAATCAAAGTAGATGTAGTAGTAGTTGCGATAGTCGTAGTAGTAGTAGTAGTCGTAGTCATAGTAGTAGTAGTAGTAGTAGTAGTAGTAGTAGTAGTAGTAGGAGGAGGAGGAGGAGGAGGAGGAGGAGGGGGAGGAGTAGTAGTAGTAGTAGTAGTAATAATATTAGTTCTAGTGTAGTAGCAAAACTAGTAGTAATAGACACTAGTAGTAGCAGCAATACGTTAGTATCTGTAGTAGTAGTGTTCTGTAATAGTAGTGCTAAGTACGTAGCAGTAGCGAGTGTTAGTCCCTTAGTCGTAGTATTAGTAGTAGTAGTAGTGTTAGTAAGTATCAAGGTTATAGTAGTAGTAGTAGTACCTTAAGCAGCAGTGTAGTAGTCACACAGCAGTAGTTATTAGTTAGTTAGTAGTAGTAGTTATATTATACAAGTAGTATTAGAAATAGTTGTCGTTATTGCCGTAGTTCTAGTAGTAGTCATAGTGGTAGTAGTATATGGAGTAGTAGTAATATAACTTATAAAAGTAGTAGTAGACATAGGGGTAATAGTAGTAGTTGTAGTAGTAGTAGCAGTAGCAGTAGCTGAAGCAGTACCAGTTGGAAAAGTAATAGGAGTAGTAAAAGTAGTAGCTTCAACAACAACTCCAGTAGTAGTGCTAGTAGTAGAAGTAGTGGTAGATGTAGTTGTAGTAGTAGCAGTAGTAGTAGCAGTAGCAGTAGTAGCAGTCATAGTAGTAGTAGTAATAGTAGTGACATTAGTAGTAGTTGTAGTAATAGTAGTAACAATAGTGGCGTTAGTACAAGTAGTAGCAGTAGTAGCATCATCATCCATAATAGTAGTAGTAGT
>RXID01017043.1:33596-49599 GCA_005019695.1 Trichopus zeylanicus subsp. travancoricus
AGCAACAACTACTACCAATACTACTAGTAATCCTGCGGCTGCTGCTGCTGCTGCTCCTACTACTACTACTACCACTACTACAACTACTACCACTTCTTCTACAACTACAACTTCTACTATTGCTACTACTACTATGAATACTACTACTACTACTGCTACTTCTACTGTTGCTGCTGCTGCTGCTATTCCTACTGCTGCTACTACTACAACTCTGACTACTACTCCTATTACGGCTACTATAACTACCACTCCTACTGCTACTACTATTGCAACAATGACTCCTACTCCAACTCCTACTGCTACTACAACTCCTAGAATGACTACTACCCCTACTCCAACTACTACTACTCCTATTACTGCAACCATAACTACCACTCCTACTGCTACTACTGTTGCAACAATGACTCCTACTCCAACTCTTACTGCTACTACAACTCCTAGAATGACTACTACCCATACTCCAACTACTACTACTCCTACTACTACTCCTACTCCAGCACCTCCTACAACTAGAGCTACTACTTCTACCTCTACTACTACTACTACTACTCTTACTACTACTATTATAACAACTACTCCTACTACTCCTCCTAGAACTACTACTACTACCACTACTTCTGCTACTACTTCCCCAACTTATAATATTACTACTACTACTACTCCTACAACTACTACTACTGCTCCTACTTCTTCATCTATAACAACTATTACTCCTACTACTACTTTTGCTGCTATTGCTACACCTACTACTACTAATCCTAATACTCGTATTACCCGAACTACTAATACTGCTATTACTACAACTACTACTCCTAATCCTCCTAGTACTACTGCTACTACTGTTATGACTACTATTACCACTACTATTAATACTACTAGTACTACTACTACTACTACTGCTGCTACTACCACTAGTATTACTACTACTACTACTACTACGACCACCACCACTACTACTACTACTACTACTATTGCTGCTGCTGCTACTACTACTATTAGTACTACTACTGCTGCTGCTACTACAACAACAACAACCACAACAACAACAACAACAATAACAACAACAACAACAACAACTACTACTACTACTACTACTATTGTTGCTGCTACTACTACTACTGCTGCTACTGCTGCTGCTGCTACAACTCCTGTTGCAATCACTACCACTACTGCTACTACTACAGCTGCTACTACAACTCCTACTACTACTTGTCTACTACTACTACTACTAATGATAGTACTACTCCTACTTCAACTCCAACTGTGACAACTAGTCCTACTACTACTACTACTGTTATTACTGCTATTATTACTTGTCAACTACTACTACTACTATTACTACTACTACTACTACTATTATTACTGCTATTGCTTTCGCTACCACTATTATTTCTCACAATACTACTACTACCACTACTATTATTGCTAATACTACTACTGCTACTACTATTATGGCTATTGCTACTATTACTACACCTACTACTACTATAACTACTACTATTATTGCAACTGCTATTACTACTCGTGCTACTACTGCGGCTACTACTCTAGCAACCACTACCACCACACTACTACGGCTGCTTTTGCTGGTACTACTACTATTATTTATACAGCTACTGCAACTACTACTACTACTGCTGCTACTACTACAACTACTACTACTGCTGCAGCTACTATTAATACTACTACTAATATCGCTGCTACTACAATAACAACCACTACTACTACTACTACTTATGCTACTACTTCTGCAAATGCTACTACAATAACTATTATTTCTTCTACTCCAACTACTACTTCTGCTGCTTCTACTCCCACTACCCCTACTACAGCTTCTGCTGCTACTACTGCCACTGGTACTATTACCATTACTACTATTACTATGAACTCTGCAGCTACTATGACTACTACTACCACAACAACTACTACTATTACTACTTTTTCTACAACTACTACTGCAGCTCCTACTAATGTGACTACTACGAATGCTAGTGCTACAAACACCACCATAGCTACTACTACTGCTAGTACTTCTACTGCTACTACTACCGGTACTACTACCATTGCAAGTACCACTGTGACTACTACTACTACTAGTACCACAACTACTACTACTACTACTACTACCCTCAACTACTAGTACTACTGCTATCATTGCTACTTTTTGCACTACTTTACTAATGCGACTATTTCTGTTACTAAAACTACTGTGACTCCCACTAATACTACTAGTGCTACTACTATTGTTGCTACTACCATAATTACTACTAACTCCACTACTACTACTTTCACTACTTGTACTGCTATTACTTCTACTACTACTACTACTTTTCCTACTAGATCTACGACTGCTACTTCTGCTACTACTTCTACTATTGCTACCACTGCTACGACTGCTGCTATTATTACTACTACTACTATTCCAACTACTACTACTACTATTGCACATATTACCATTGGAGCTTCAGCTACTACTACTACCACTGTTGCTACTACTACTACTACTTTTACTTGTACTACTACTGTTGCTCCTTCTGCTACTACTACTACTACTTCTGCTGCTACAGCTGCTACTACTATTTCTCCAACTACTACTTTTGCTACAAATACTGATACTACTACTTCTGCTACTATTACCACTACGGCTATAGCAACTACTACTGTTGCCACTACTGTTACTAACACTACTACTACTACAACTATTAATGCTGCTGTTGCAGCTGCTGCTACTATTGCTGTTGTTATTGCTGCTACTACTACTGCTGCTATTACTTTTGCTATTATTGCTACAAATACAGCTTCCACCACTACTACTATTATAGCTACTACTACAATTGCTACTATACTCTTACTACTAGTGTACCTTCTTCGTCTACTGGTACTATACCTACTTCTTCTCCTATTGCTACAATTGCTACTACTACTACGGCTATAGCTGGTACTACTACTACTTCTCCTACAACTATTACTACTGCTACTACAACTATTAGTACTACTACTAATACCACTACTGCTACTGCTACTGCTATTACAACTACTGGTACTACTACTGCTACTACAACTATTGGTACTGCATCTACCTGTGCTATTTCTACTACTACAGCTACTATGCCTACTACTACCAATACTCCTACTACTTCCACTACTACTACTATTACTATTGCTACTACAGCTGATACTACTCCAATTCCAACTCAAACTCCTGCTCCAACTACCACTCCTAATACTACTTCTACTACTACCATTACTACTACATCTACTTCTAATACTACCATTGCCATACAATAATGGGTACTGCTGTAGCTACTACAAATACTACTACTAATACGGCTACTACTATTGCTACTACTATGACTTCTCCTAATACTATTACTACAGCTAATAATACTGTTATTACTACAAGTGTTACTCCAACTAATAATATTTCTGCTGCTAGTACTACTACTAGTACAAGTTCTACTACTACTACCAATAATACTACTAATACTACCACTACTGCTGCTACTACTACTACCTCTACTAGTATTACTAACACCACTACTACAACAACTACCGCTACTACCGCTATGACTACTACTACTACAACTACTACGGCTACTACTGCTACAACTGCTACCACTACTTTGATTGCTACTACTTCTACTACTAGTAGTTCTACTTATACTACTACTACTATTGCTACTAGTACTACTGCTACTACAACAAATACTACTACTGCTACCGGTACAACTCCTACAACAACAAATACTACTACAGCTGCTAGTACTACTACTACAAAAATAAATGCTACTTCTACTACTACTGTTGCTGCTATTACTGCATATGCTACAACTTTTGCTACTGCTTCCACTACTATTACTACAACTACGACTACAAATTCTGCTACTACTACAACCTTTACTAGTATCACTTCTGCTACTACTGCTACTACTATAAGTGCTACTACTACAGCTAATACTCTTCCTACTACTACTTCTGTTGTTACCACTACGTCTATTATAACTACTACTACTACTATTGCTACTATTGCTGCTGCTACTACTATTAAGACAACTACCACTAGTACCACCACTACTACAACAACTATTGCTACTCGTACTACGACTACTACTACTACTACTACTACAGCTACTATTACTACTGCTATTACTACAGTAACTACCACCACTACTACTAATACCATGGCTGCTACATCTGCTATTGCAGCAACTACTGCTACTACTACTACTACTACAACTACTGCTATGACCACTACTGCTACAACTATTGCTACTGCAACAACAACAACAACTACTGTTGCTAATACTACTAATACTACTACTGCTACTGTTACAATCGCTGTAACATGTACTATTACTACTACTGCTACTACAGCTACTGCTACTACTACAACAACAACAACAACTACTACTACTACTACAATAGCTACAACAACAACTACTGCTACTGCTGCTACTAGTATTATTACCATCACTACGATTGCTACTTTTCCTACAACTAGTACTACTACTACTGCAACTACAACTAGTACAGCTATAACTATAATTACTCCGACTACTGCTACTATTGCTATAAATGCTACTAATGCTATTATAACTATTACTGATACTGCTACAACTACTGTTGCTACTACTACTATTATTACTACCACTATTACTACTACTACTGCAGCTGATGCTACTCCTTATGCTGCTAATATAGCTAATGCTACAAATACAACAACTACTACTTCTGCTAATGCTAAAACTACTTCTACTACTACTAAAGCTGCTACTACTACTACTTGGCTGCTACCGCTACTGCTACTATTACTACTACAACTACAACTACTACTACCACTACTTCTGTTACTACTACGATTTTGACTACTACTACTGATACTACTACTACTACTACTATAACTTCTGCTGCTACTACTGCTGCTGGTGTTACTATGGATACTTCTAGAGCTGCTGGTGCAACTACTATTTCTTATGCTACTTTTTATGCTACTACTTCTATAGCCACTACTACTAGTACTACTACTATAAAAACTACAATTGTGACTACTACTACTACCACTACTACAACAACAACAACTACTACTACGATGACTACCACTTTTCCTACTACTATTACTACTGTGACTACCTCTATTACTACAACTATAGCTATTTCCACTAATACTACTTATGGAACTACTACTACTGGTACTACTACGATTACTACTAATACCACGACCACGACCACGACCACCACTACCACTACTACTACTACTACAATTAATCCTACTACTACTACTACTACTACTGCTACTACTTATATGTTTGCTACTACTACTACTTCTGCTACTATTGCTACTATAGCTACCAATGCTATGACTGCGGCTATTATTATTATAACTACTACTACCACTACTACTACTACTTCTACTACTGCTGCAGCAGCTACTACTACTACAAGTACTAGCAATGATACTCCACGCACAGCTACTATCACTACTGCAACTGCTGCTACTACTACTAGCAGTACACTGCTGCTACTGCTTTTGTTGCTACCATTACTACTACGACAACAACAACTACTACTGCTGCTACTACTGTTACCACTACTCCTACTACTACTACTGCTGCTACTACTACTACTACTACTACTACTACTACTACTACTACTACTCCTACTACTACTACTACTACTACTACTATTACTATTACTACTGCTACTACTACTGTTGTTGCTGCTGGTGCTATTATTACTAGCAATACTAGTACTACCTCTACTACTACAGCTACCGCTATTGCTGCTACTGCTACAGCTACTACTAGTGCCATACTGCCCCCGCTGTTGCTACTACAACTACTACTATTAGAGCTACGCGTACCGCTTCTACTACTCCTACAATTACTACTACTACGACTACTAAAACTAAAACTACTAGTACTACTACTACTCCTACAACACCTACTACTGCTGCTATAGCTTCTGCTACTACTGCTGCGACTGCTACAGCTGCTACTATTACTACTACTAGTACTACAACTACAACTACTACTACTACTACTGCTCCTATTACTACTACGACTACTACTACTGCTGTTGCTGCTGCTACTACTACTACTACTACTACTATGACTACTACCACCACTACTACGACTACTACTACTACTACTACTACTACTACTATTACTACTACTACTACAACTCCTACTCCTACTACTCCTACCACTACTATTGCTACCACTACTCTAACAACTACAACTCCTACTACTACAAATAATACTCCTCCTCCTACTACTACTACCACTAGTCCGACTCCATCTCCATCGGTTGGTACTACTCCTGCTACTACTACTACAACTACAACTACCCTACTACTACTAGTATTGCTATTACTACTATTATTATTATTACTACTACTACTGCTACTACTACTACTACTGCTGCTGCTGCTGCTACTACTACCACCACGACTACTGCTACAACTACTACTGCTGCTGCTGCTGCTAATACTACTATGACTACAACAACAACTACTGCTACTACTACTACAACTACAGCACCTACAGGTATTGCTTTTCCTGCTACAACTGCTACTACTAACACTACAACTACTACACTCACTATTACTACCATAACTACTACTATTGCCTCAACTACTACTATTACAACTACTACTACAACTACTGCTATGCCTACTACTGATCATACTAATGCAATTCCTGCTACTACTACAACTGCTACTACTACTACTACATCCACTACTACTAGTACTACCACTATAATTTCTGCTAATACTACTACTACTACTGCCACACCAACAACTAGTACTACTATTACTCCTACTAGTTGTACTGCAACTACAATGACTCCCACTATAACTACAACTCAACCTTCGACTCCTACTACTACTACTACTAATACAACTGCTACTACTACTGCAACTACTACTATTACTGCTGCTGCTTCTCCTATGGGTGCTGTTACTGCTACCTCTATCTACTTCTACTACTACTACTACTACTATTGTTACTAGTATTCTCACTACAACTGCAACTACTACTATTACAACTACTCTCACTGCTACTACTTGTACAACTACTGCTACTAGTACTGATACAACTACTGCTACTACTAGTACTCCAACTATTACCACAACTATTACCCCAAATCCTTCTATTACTGCTACTCAAACTCCTATTCCTAATATTACTCCTACTACTATTACAACCACAACTACCACTACTACTACCGCAACAACAACAACAACTGTTACTACTACTATACTACTACTCCTTCTAATACTGCAACTACCTCTAGTACTACTACTGCTACTACAACTACTCCTATGCCTACTACTATTGCTCCTACTACTACTACTACTTCCACAACAACAACAACTACTACTCCTACTACTAATACTGCTCCTACACTCCAATTACGACTACAACTACCACAACAACTACCACCACTCCTACGACTACTATAACTACTACTGCTTCCGCTACCACTATTACATCTCATAATACTACAACTACCACTACTACTATTGCTAATACTACTACAACAACTACTATTATGGCAATTCGTACTACTATTATGCCTACTACTACAACTACTACTTCTATTAAAACTGCTACAACTACTGCTGCTACTACTACTGCTACTAGTACTACTCCTACTACAACTACAACGACTACAACTACTTCTACTATTGATACAACTGCTACAACTACTACTACTATAACAACTACAACAACAACTACTACTACTCTTGCTACTGCAACCACTACCACTGCTAAAGCAACTACTACTACTATTGTTGCTACCGCAACTACTACTACTAATACCTCTACTACTACCACTACTACAACAACAACTACTACTATATTGATACAGCTGCTGCAACTGCTACTGCTTTTACTACAACTACTATTACTACTACTGTTGCTACAACTACTACTAATGCCATAGCTACTATTGCTACTACTACTACTAATACCTCTAGAACAACTACAACTACAGCTACAATGACTACTGCAACTGATACTAAAACTACTAATATATCTACAACTAACACTACTTCTACCACACTACTACAGTTGCGTTTGCCACTACTACTACTTCTAGTACTATAGTTGCTGCAACTACTACTACTACTAATGCTACTGCTACTACTGCTGCTACTACAACAACAACTACTACTATCGCTACTACAAATACTATTAGCTATACCATTTCTACCGCAACTACTACAACTATTACTACTACTACTACTACTACTTATGCTGCTACTTTTGCTACTGCTACTACTACAACTTCTGCTACTCCTACTACTACTTATGCTGCTGCTACTCCTACTACAATTGCTGCTGCTACTACTACTTCTACTACTACTAGTTCAGCTGCTACTACAGCTACTGCTAATATTACTACTGCTACTACGACTACTGCTTTTGTTGCTAATATTACTGTTGTTGCTACTACTGCTACTACTGCGAATGCTATTGCTACTAATACTGCTCTTGCTTCTACTACTACTTCTACTTCTACCGCTACTACTACTGGTACTACTACTATTGCAAGAACCACTACGACTACTACTACTACTGCTACTACTACTACCACAACAACTACTACTACTACTACTTCTACTACTTCTACTACTCTGGCCACGACTGCTACTTTTCACACTATAGTTACTACTGTGACTACGTCTATTACTAAAACTGCTAGTACTCCTACTAATAATACTAGTTCTACTACGACTGCTACTACTACTAGTGTTACTACTAACTCCACTACTACTACTTCCAATACTTGTACTACTATTAATTTTACTACTGCTACTACTTCTACTACATCTACAACAACTACTACTATTACTACATTAGCTACAATGGCTTTTATAGCTACCACTTCTACGACTGCTATTGTTATTATTACTATTACTACTACTACTACTACGACTAATACCACACGAATTATCGCTGCTGCTCCAACTACTACTACTACCTCTGTTGCTACTACTGCTACTACTGCTGAAAGTAGTACTACTATTGTTGCTTCTTAATACTATTAATGCTATTGCAGTTGTTGCTGCTACTACTACTACTACTGCTACTACTGCTACTACTACTACTACTACTACTACTGTTACTACTACTATTGCTACTACAATGACTACTACTACCACAACTACTGATGCTACTGCTGCAACTACTACTGCTACTACTGTTACTGCTACTATTACTATTGCTACTAATAATGCTACTACTACCACTACTACTACGGTTGCTGCTACTACTACTACCATTACTATTACCGCTACTACTAATACTACTGCTGCTGCTGCTACTGTTGCTGCTATCGCTGCTACTACTATACATTCCTCTTCTCCTACTATTAAACCTACTTTTTCTCCTACTGCTACAACTTTTAGTACTACTATTGTTATAGTTGGAACTACTACTACTTCTCCAACAACTACCACTACTACTTCTCCTGCTAGTACTACTACTAAAATAACTACAGGTACTACTACTAATGATACTACTACTATTACCAATACTACTACAATAATTAATGCTACTACTTCTACTGGTGCTATTTGTGCTACAACTCCTGTTACTATTGCTGCTACTACTACTACTACTCCAACTCCAACTCCTGCTCCGACTACCACTCCAAATACTACTTCTACTACTACTACTTCAACCACTACTACTACTACTACTGTTGCTGTTACAACTACTACTGTAATTTCTACTACTACTAATATTGCCACTAATAATGGTTCTACTACTACTACTATTACAGCTACTAATACCGCTTCTACTACTACTACTACTATTACCACTACAACTTGTACCACTACTTCTCCTACTACTTCTACTACTACTACAACTACGACTACTACTACTGTTGCTGCTACTACTACTACTACTATTACAACAACTACTGCTACTTCTACTACAACTGTTATTCCTACCTCTTCTCCTACTACTATACGTACTTCTTCTCCTGCTGCTACAATAGCTACTCCTACTACTACAACAGGTACTACTACTACTATTGTTGTTGTTGCTGCTACCTCCACTACAACTATACCTACCTCTTCTCCTACTATTAAACGTACTTCTTCTCCTGCTGCCACTACAGCTACTACTACTACTACTACAGGTACTACTACTACTTCTCCTCCTACTACTACTACTAAAACTACTGGTACTACTGCGGCTATTGCTACTACTACAACAACAACAACAACTACTACTACTATTACTACTACTACGACTACTAATGTCACTATTACTTCAACAACTACTGCTACTACTGCTACTGGTGCTATTTCTACTACTACTCGTATTCCAGCAGCTACTACCATTAGTACTACCAATACCACTACTACTACCACTATTGCTACTATTACTACTTTTACTAGTGCAACAACTGCTACTACTATTACTAGTACTACTTCTACTACTACTACTGCTACTACTGCTCCTACTGCTACTACTACTACCACTACTACTACTACTACTACTACTACTACTACTACTACTACTACTACTACTACTACTACTACTAGTACTACTACTACTCTTGCTATTACTACTACTACTACTACTACAACTACTACTGCTAGTACTACTTCTACTACTACAACTTCTACTAATATTACTACTACAACAACTACTACTAGTACAACTATAACAATAACTACTACTACCACTACTATTCCTGCTACTGCAGCTACTAGTTCTATTGCAAATACTTCTACTACTACTACTCCTATTTTTGCTGCTAATACTATGACTACAACCAATACTACTACTACTACTATTGATATTGCTACTACTCATTCTACTACCACTACTAATGCTACTACTCTGACTACCACTACTACTACTCCTACTACTACTGCTACTATGACTACCACTACTACTACTGCAGTTACTACTGCTACTACTACTAGAACAAGTATTACTTTTGTTAATACTACTACTGCTAGTACTACTACTACAACTACTACGAGGACTACCTAAACTCCTACAACTACTGCTTCTGTAACTACACTGCCACTACAGCTACTACTATTAGCACTACTGCTACTCTTGCTACTACTAAAACTATTACTACTACTACTTCTACTGCTAGTCTGACTACTACTACTATTAAGACTTCAACAACAACTCCTACAGCTACTACTACTACTACTACTAGTATAACTACTACTTCTACTACAACTACTATTGCTACTAGTAGGACTGTTGCTATTACGACTATTACTGCTTCTACTACTACTACAACTACTACTACCTCTACCACTACTATTACTGCTCCTACGACTACACTACTACTACAACTAAAACTACTTGTACTACTTCTACTCCTACAACTACTACTGCTGCAGCTGTGGCAGTTGCTGCTACAACAACTACTATAGCTGCTACAATTACAATAACTACTACTGCTTCTTTTTCTACTAATAATACTAGTACTATGACTATTACTGCTATGACTATTACTACTACTACTACTACTACTATTGCTGCTGTTGCTGCTACTACTACTACTACTACTACTACTGCTGCTGCTGCTGCTGCTACTACTACTACTACTACTACTACTACTACTACTACTACTACTTCTACTATGACTATTAATGCAACAACGGCTACTACTACTATTACTATAGCTATTGCTTCTAATGCTACTACTTCTACTACTATTACCAGAGCTATTGCTTCTAATGCTACTACTTCTATAACTGCTACTACTACTACTACTTTCACTACTACTTCTACTACTACTACTACTAGTACTGCTACTACTACAACTAATAATACTACTCTTGCTACTACTACTACTACTACTACTACTATTTCTACTACTAGTACTCCTACTACTACTACTTCTACTAATACCACTATGACTACAACTGCTACTACTGCTGCTACTGCTACTGCTACTATTGCTACTACTTCTGCCACAACTATCAGCACTACTACTACTACTACTACACCTACTCCTACTACAAGTACTACTTTCGTTACTACTACAACTACTACTTTTGCTACAAACACCACCACTACTACCATTGGTACTACTACTGCTACTACTCCTACAAGTACTACAGCTACTAGTGCTGCTACTACGGCAACTACTACTCCTACTACTACTGCAACTACTATTTCAGCTACTACTCCTACTGCTGCTACTACTAGAAATCAAACTACTGCTACTACTAATACCACCACTACTACTACTTCTACTCCTTTCCCTACTACTACTACTTTTGCCACTAGTACTGCACTATAATAATTACTTTTACTACTACTATTGCTCCTGCTCCAGGGACTATAACTGTTGCTACTACTACTGCTACAGCTAGCACTACTGTCATAGCTACTATTGCTAATACTACCACTATGATTATTACAACTATTATTAGTACTACAACAACAACTACTACTACTACTATTGATTCTGCTGCTATAACTGCAACTACTACTATTGTTGCTGCTACTACAACTACTACAACTATTGCTACTATTACTGCTTCTATTACTACTACTGCTGCTGCTGCTATGACTACTACTACTACTACTATTACTACTACCACAACTATAGCTAAAACAAATACTGCTACTGCTACTATTACTGCTACTACTACTCACACTACAACCACTACTACTACTTCTACTACTACAATATTACTACTTCAGCTATTCTTACTGATACTACTAGTACTACTAGCCCTATGTCTGCTATGACTACGGCTACTACTACTGCTACTACTCTTACAACTACTACTACCACTGTTGCTGCCACAACAACAATAACAACTACTACTACTACTACTACTACTACTATTACTTCTACTACCACCGCTACCACTACTAGTATTACTACAACATCCATTGCTACTACTATTGTTCCTGCTAGTATGCCTACAAGTACTACTTGTACTAATTCTACTACTATTGCTACTATTGTTACTGCTACTACTACTGCTGCTGCTACTACTACTACTCCTACTACTACTACTTCCAACACAGCTACTACTTCAACAGTTATTACTCCTACAACTACTATTAGTAATACTGCTACTAGTACAACAACAAATCCTACTATGATTATTACTACAGCTACTACTGCTACTTCTACAACTATCAATCCTGCTACTACTACTACTATGACTACTACTACTACTACTACTACTACTACTACTACTACTACTACTACTACTACTACTACTACTACTACTACTACTATTACTACTAGAATTGCTACTACATCTCCTCCTGCTACTATAACAATTACTACTGCTACAACAGCTACTACTACTACTCTTACTTCTCTTACTTCTACTACTACCTCTATTTCTACTATCCTACTCCTACTCCTTCCATTATTACTGCTACTACTGCTGCTGCTGCTACTGCTACTGCTACTACTATTACGGCTATTACTACTATTACAACTAATATTACTACTACAGCAACTACTGCTACTGCTACTACTACAATTACTACTGTTACTACTACAATAGCTACTACTACTCCTATTACTACTTGTACTACTAGTATTACTTCTTCTACTACTACTACTATCACTACAACTACTATTATTACTACTACTATAATAACTACTATAACAACTATCGCTACTATTATTACTACTAATGCAACTAGTGCTCCAACTACTACTATTCCTACTAAAGCAATTATAGCTACTACTGTTACTACTATCACAATACTACCATTGCTACTAGTACTATTCCTACTCCTTCTACTACTACTACTTCTATTATTATTGCTACTCCTTCTACTACTTTGGTTGCTACATGTACCTCTACTCCTACTTCTACTACTACTTCTACTTCTACTACTACTACCACTACTACTACTACTACTACAACAACTACTACTGCTACTATTATTAGTAATCCAACTACTACTACTTCCACTACTATTGCTACTACTTCCACTATTACTACAACTACTACACTACTACTGCTTTCCTACTACTACTACTACTACTTCAACTACTACTGCTGCTACTGCTGGAACTCCTACAACTGCTACTGTTACTAATCCTACTAGTAGTAGCATTTGTAGCAATACTAATAGCAAAATTAGTTCTAGGAGTTGTAGCAGCAGTAGCAGTAGTAGCAGCAGTAGTAGTGGTAGAAGATGTAGTAGTAGTAGTATTAATAGCCGCAGGAGTAGTAGTAGTAGTAGCAGTAGTAACAGTGGTAGCCGTAGTAGTAGTAGTAGTTGCCACAATGGTAGTTGTAATAGTAATAGTCATAGTTGCCATAGCAGTAGTAGAAGTAGCCACAGTAGTAGTGGTAATAGTAGTTGTAGTAGTAGTAGTCATAATAGTTAAAGTAATAGTAGCAGTTGTTGTTATTGTAGTAGTAGTAGTAGTTGTAGCAACAAAAGTAGTAGTAGTAGCAGTAGCAGTAGCAGTAGTAGTAGTAACAACAGTAGCAGTAGTAGTAGTAGTCGTGGTGGTAGTATTAGCACCGGTAGCATTTGTACTAGTAGTACCAATAGTAGTAGTAGTTGTTGTAGCAATCGTAGTAGTGGGTAGTAGTAGTAGTAGTAGTAGTAGTAGTAGTAGTAGTAGTAGTAGTAGTAGTAGTAGTAGTAGTAGTAGTAGTAGTAGTAGTAGTAGTAGTATTAGTAGCGGTAGTAGTAGTAGCCATTATAGTAGTAGCTACATCAATAGTAGTACTAGTAGTATAAGAAGTAGTAGTAATATTAGCAGTAAAAGTAGTAGGGGACGTAGTAGTAATAATAATAGTAGTAGTAGCAGTAGTAGTAGCTATAGTGGTAGTAGTAGTTATAGGAGAAGTAATAGGAGTAGTAGAAGTAGTAGCAGCAACAATAATTATAGTAGTATTTATAGTAGCAGTAGCAGTGGTAGAAGTAGTAGCCGTAGTAGTTGTAGTTGTAGTAGTAGTAGCAGCAGTAGTAGTGGTAATAGTAACAGTAGTAGTAGCAGTGACAGTAGTAGTTATAGTAGTGCCAGTAGTGGTTGTAGTAGTAGTAGCAGCAACACCAGTAGTGGTAGCAGTAGGAACATTAGTATTGGTAGTTGGAGTAGTAGCATCAGTAGTCATAGTAGTAGCAGTAGTAGTAGCAGCAAGAACAACAACAGTGCTAGTAGTAGTAGCAGTAGTAGTATTAGTAGTAGTAGTTGTTGTAACTGTAGTAGTAGTAGTAACAGTAGTAGTAGGAGTAGTAGTTGTAGTTGTAGTAGTAGCAGTAATGCTAGTTATTCTTGTTGTTGTAATAGTAGTATTAGTGGTAGAAGTCGTAGTAGTAGCAGCCGCTATAGTCATAGTAATAGTAGTATTAATAGTAGTAATAGTAGTAGTCATGCTTGCAGTTTTAGTAATCAAAGTAGATGTAGTAGTAGTTGCGATAGTCGTAGTAGTAGTAGTAGTCGTAGTCATAGTAGTAGTAGTAGTAGTAGTAGTAGTAGTAGTAGTAGGAGGAGGAGGAGGAGGAGGAGGAGGAGGAGTAGTAGTAGTAGTTGTAGTAGGAGGAGGACGAGGAGGAGGAGGAGTAATAATAGTAGAGGTAGTAGTAGTTGTAGTAGTAGAAGTAGAAGTAGTAGTAGTAGTAGTAGTAGTAGTAGTAGTAGTAGTAGTAGTAGTAGTAGTAGTAGTAGTAGTAGTATTAGTAGTTGTAGTAGCTAGTAGTTAGTAGTAGTAGTTTAGTAACAGGAGCAGTAGTTGTAAGTAGTAGTATTAGTAGCCGCAGCCAGCAGCAGCAGTTTTAGTAGTAGTAGTAGTAGTAATAATAGTAATTAATAGTAGTTTATTAGTAGTTAGCAATTAGTCATGTAATTAGTTATCAGTATTAGGAGCCATAGTAGTAGCTAGTTAAGTAAGTCGTTAGTGTAGTTGTTGTTGTACTAGTAGTGCGAGTCGTAGCAGTAGTCAAGTAGTAGTATTACGTAGTAGTAGTTGTCTGTAGTATTTGGTGTTGGTAAGTAGTAGTAGTCA
>RXID01017046.1:0-12698 GCA_005019695.1 Trichopus zeylanicus subsp. travancoricus
AGATGTAGTACCTGTAGTAGTAATACTAGTAGTTGTTGTATTTGTAACAGTACTAGCAGTAGTAGTTGTAGTACTAGTGTAGTAGTAGTAGCAGTAGTTATAGTATTAGAGCTAGTAATAGAAGTAGTATTGGTAGTAGTAGGAGTAGTTGTTGTAGGAGTAGTAGTATTCCAAATGGATGTAGTTGTATTAGTGGCATCGAGGTAGTTGGAGCAGTAGTAGAAGTAGTTGTAGCAGTAGTAGTAGTTGCAATAGAAGCAGTAGTAGCAGTCATAGTAGTAGTAGCTGGAGTAGTAGTATAAGAAGCAATAGTAGTAGCAGTAGTAGTTGAAGAAGTAGCTGAAGGAGTATTAGTAGCAGTAGCAATAGTAGTAGTCATAGCAGTAGTCGTAGTAATATTTGTAGTAGTAGTAGTGGTAGTCATAGTATATAAGTAGTCGTTATACTAGTAGTAAGAGTAGTTGCAGTAGCAGTAGTATTTATAGTAGTAGCAGTTGTAGTAGTAGTAGAAGTAGTTGTCGTTGTTGTAGTACTGGTATAGTAGCAGTAGCAGTTATTGTTGATGTAGTAGTAGGAGGAGCTGCAGTAGTAACAATTATTGCAGTAGTAGTAGTAAATGTCGGGGTAGTCTTATGAGTAGTAGAAGAAATAGTAGCAATGGGATTTGCGGCAACAACTATGGTGATAGCAGTAGTGGCAGTAATAGGAGTAGTCATACGAGTAGCAGTAGAAGCAGTAGTACTAGTGGTAGTGTAGTAGTAGTAGTAGGAGGAGTAGTACTACGAGTAGCAGTTGAAGTAGCAATAGTAGCAGTAGTAGTAGTAGGAGCAGCAGTAGTAGTTGTAGTTGTAGTAGTAATTATATGAGTAGTTGTAGGTATAGCAGTTGAAGTAGTAGTAGTAGTAGTAGTAGTAGCAGCAATAGCCATAATACCAGTCGTACTAGTACCAGTAGGACTAGTTATAGTTGAAGCAGTTGTAGCAGTAGCTCTAGATGTTGTAGTTGTAGCAGTAGTGGAAGCAGTAGTAGTAGTAGTAGAAGTAGTCATAGTAGTATTAGTAGAAGTTGTAGTAGTACTAATACTAGTACTAGTAGCAGAAGTACTTGAAGTAGTAGTAGTAGTAGTAGTAGGGGTAGTTGTAGTAGTAATAGTAGAAGTAGTAGTAGTCGTAGTAGTTGTACTAGTAGTCTGAGTGGAAGTAGTAGTAGTAGTAGGAGTAGTGGTAGTAGTTGTAGTAGTAGACGTAGTAGTAGGAATAGGTGTCAAAGTAGCCACAGTAGGAGTAGTAGTTGGAATAGATGATGGAAGAGTTGCAGTAGGAGTAGTAGTAGTAGTGGTAGTTGTTGTAGTAGTAGTAGTATTAATGGTAGTAGGTGAAGAGTAGTAGTAGCTGCATTTGTAGTAGTAGTTGTAGGAGTCATAGTAGTAGTAGTTGCTATTGTTGTAGTCTGAGTAGGCATAGTATTTGTAGTATTAGTAGTAGTCGATGTTGTAGTAGTAGTAGTAGTAGTAGTATTTGTTGTAGTAGTAGGAGTAATAGAAGCAGCAGTAGCTGCAGCAACAGTAGTGGTTGTAGGAGTAGTAGTTGTAGCTGTACTAATAGTAGTTGTAGTAGAAGCAGTAGCCATAGTAGTTGTAGTAGAAGTAGTAGTAGTAATAGTAGCAGTAGTAGTTGTAGTAGAAGTCGTAGGAGTAGGAGTAGGAGCATGAGTAGTAGTTGTAGTAATAGTAGTAGTAGTACTATTAGTAGGGGTAGCGACAGGACCAAGTAGTAGCAGTAATAATAGAAGTAGTAGTAGTAGTAGCAGTAGCAGGTGTACTAGTAGTAGCAATACTAGTAATATTAGGGAGAGTAGTAGCAATAGTCGTAGTAATAGTAGTAGTAGGAGCACTAGTTGCATTAGCAGTACGAGTAGTACTAGTTGTTGTTGCAGTAGCAATAATAGTAATAGTAGTAATGATAGAAGTAGTAGAAGCAGTAGTAGCAGCAATAGAAGTTGTAGTGGTAATAGTAGTAGTAGTAGTAGCAGTAGAAGTAGTAGTAGTAATAGTAGTTGTAGTAGCAGGACTAGTAGTAGTAGTAGTAGAAGGTGGAGTTGTAGTCGTAGTACTAGTAGTACTAGTAGTAATAGGAGTAGTTGTAGTTGTGGCAGTAATTGAAGTTGCAGGAGTGTTAGCTCTTGTAGTAGTAGTAGTAATAATAATAGTTGTTTTAGTAGTAATGGAAGTGGTAATAGTATTAGTTGTAGTTGATGTAGTTGTAGTTGTAGTTGTAGTTGTAGTAGTAGTAGTAGTAATAGTAATAGTAGTTGCAGTAATAAAAGTAGTATGGTAGGAGTAGTAGTAGAAGTAGTGGGAGTAGTAGTAGCAGTAAAAGTAGTAGTAGTTGCAGTAGTAGTAAAAGTAGCAGTTCCAATAGTAGTAGTTGTTGTAGTAGTAATAGTAGCAGTCGGAGTAGTAGGAGTAGCAGTAGTTGTCTTCATAGTTGTAGTAGTAATAGTATAGTAGTAGAAGTAATAGAGGTAGTAGTAGTAGCCGTAGTAGTTGTAGTAGTAGTAGTGGAAGAAGTAGTAGTAGTAGCGGAAGAAGCAGTAGTAGTAGCAATAGTAGTAATAATAGTAGCAGTAGTGGGAGTAGTAGTAGTATCAGTAAGAGTGGAAGTAGTAGTTGTAAGAGAACTAGCAGTAGTAGTAGTAATAGCAGCAGTAATAGTGGAAGGAGTAGTAGTAACAGTGACGATTGTAACTGTAGTGGCTATAGTAGTCTTTGAAGTAATAGTAGTAGTAGTAGTAGTAGTAGTAGTAGTATCGCAGTAGTAGTAGTAGTGGTAGTTTTAGCAATAGTAGCAGCAGCTGTAGTAGTAGTAGTAGCAACAGTAGTAGTAATAGAAGTCATAGGAATTGTAGCAGTAGTAGCAGTTCTAGTTGTTGTAGAAGCAGCAGTAGTAGAAGGAGTCGTAGTAGTAGTGGCAATAGTCGCAGTAGTAGTAGCAGCAGTATTAGCAGTGGTAGTGGTAGTAGTAGCAGTATTATAGTAGTAGTAGTAGTAGTTGAAGCAGTAGTAGCAGAAGTAGTAGTAGTAGTTGAAGCTACAGTAGTTGAAGTAGTAGTAGTGGCAGCAAGAGTAGTAGTAGTAGTAATGGTCGTGGTAGTAGTAGAAGTAGTAGGAGTCGAACTAGTGGTAGTAGTAGTGCCAGTTGTAGCCCTAGTGGCAGTAGTACTTGTGGTAGCAATAATAGTAGTAGAAGTTGTAGTACCAGTTGTAATAGTAGTAAAAAAACTAGTACTCATAGCAGTAGTTGTAGAAGTAGTGATAGAAGTAGTAGTAGTGGTAGAAGAAGTAATAGCTGTAGAAGTAGTCTTTGCAGCAGCAGTAGCAGTAGTTATAGTTGTAGTAGTAGCAAAAGTAGTAGAAGTAGAAGTTGTTGTAGTAGTAGTAGTGGCCATGGTAGTTGTAGTAGCAGTAGTAGAAGTAGTAGTAGTCGAAGTATTGGTAGTAGTAGTAGTAGTTGGAGCGGTAATAGTAGCAGCAGTAGTAGCAGTGGTAGCAGTAGCAATAGTAGTACCTGTAGTAGTTGTATAATTATTGTAGCAGTTAAGCAGAAGCAACGACAATAGCAGTAGCAGTAGTAGTAGCAGTAGTTGTAGTGGTGGCTGTAGTAGCAATAATTGTAGAAGTGGAATTAGGAATAGTAGCAGTAATAGTAGAAGTAGTAGTAGCAAAAGTAGTAGTAGTTGTAGCAGCAGTAGAAGCTGTATTAGTAGCAGTAGCAATAGTAGTAGCAGAAATAGTAGTAATTGTAGTAGTACTAGTTGTAGTAGTAGTAGTAGTAGTAGTAGTAGTAGTAGTAGTAGCAAAAGTTGTAGTAGTAGTAGTTGTAGTAGTGGTAGTAGTAGCATAAGTAGTAGTGGTTGTAGTATTTGTAATTGTAGTAGTAGTAGGAGTTGTTGTAGTAATAGTAGTAGGAGTAGCGGCAGAAGTAGTAGTAGTTGCAATATTAGCAGTATTTGTTGTATTAGTAGGAGGAGTAGACGTAGTAGTAGTAGTAGTGGTAGAAGTAGTAGTCGTAGTAGTAGCATTAGTAGCTGCAGTAATTGAAATAGTTGGTGTAGTAGTAGAAATAGTTATAGTAGTAGTAGTAGTAGTAGCAATAGCGGTAGCAATAATTGGATTAGTAGTAGTAGTAGTAGTAGTAGTAGTAGTTATAGTAGTAGTAGTAGTAGTAGCTGCGGTAGTAGTAGTAACAGTACTAGTAGAAGGATGAGTTGAAGCAACACTAGTAGTTGAAGTCAGAGTAGTTGAAGTAGCCATAGTAGCAGGAGGAGTAGTGGCCGCAGTAGTTGTAGTTGTAGAAGTAGTAGATGTAGCAGTTGTAGCAGTAGTTGTAGTAATAGTAATTAAAGTAGTAGTTGTAGTAGTAATTGTAGAGGAACTGGTTGTAGAAGTAGTAGTAGTAGTCGCAATATTAGTAGTTGTAAGACTATTTGTAGTATTAGTAGTAGTAGAAGCAGTTGTATTATTAGGAGTAGCAATATTCATAGTAGCATAACTATTAGCAGTTGGAATTATAGTAGAAGTAGCAGTGGTTGTAGTAGTGGTCATTGCAGTAAAGGTAGTAATAGTATAGTTGTAGTAGTAGTTGTAGTAGTAGTAGTTGTAATAGGAGAAGTAGCAGTCATAGTAGTAGTAGTAGTAGCAGCAGCAACAGTAGTAGTACTAGTAGCAGTCGTAGTAGTAGTAGTAGTATTAGTAGTTGCAGTAGTAGTTGGAGTAGCAGTAGTAGTAGTAGTAAAAGTAGTAGTAGTAGTAGCAGTAGTAGTAGTATGACTAGTAGTAGTAGCAGCAGCAGCAGTAGTAGTAGTAGTAGTAATAGTAGCAGTGGTAGTAGTAGTAGTAGCAGCAACATTAGTAGCAGAAGTAGTAGTAGGAGTAGTTGCAGTTGCACTAGTGCAAGCAATTATAGCTGTAGTAGTAGCTATAGTAGTAGTTGTTACTGTAGTTGTGGTAGTAGTAGTAGTCGTAGTAGCTAGAGTAGTTGTAGCAGAAGTAGTAGCAGTGGTAATCACAGTAGCAGAAGTAAAAGTAGTAGCCGTAGTTGTCCAAATAGTAGTTGTAATATTAGTAGTAGCAGCAATAGTTGTACTAGCAGTTGTAGATGCGGTAGTAGCTGTAATTGTCTTAGTAGTAGTAGTAATTGTGGTAACAACAACAATAGTATTAGCAGTAGTAGCAGTGCTAATGGTGATAGTAGTGGTAGTAGTAACAGGAGCAGTAGTCATTTTAGCAATAGAAGTTATTAAAGTAACAACGGTAAAAGTAGTAGAAGTAGTTGCATTACTTGTAGTCATAGTAGTAGTAGTAGTACTAGTAGCAGCTGCAGTAGTAGTAGTATTAGTACTAGCAGCAACTACAGTAGTTGTAGTAGTAGTAGTAGTAGTAGTAGTTGTTGTTGTTGTTGTTGTTGTAGCAGTAGTTGTAGCAGCAGTGACAGTGGTAGTTACAGTAGTAGTAGCAGCAGCAATAGTAGTAGTAGTAGATGTAGTAGTAGAAGTATTTATAGTAGTAGTAGTCGCAATAGTAGCAGTCGTAGTATTCGAAGTTGTAGTAGTTGTAGTAGAAGTAGATGTATTAGTAGTAGTTGTTGTTGTAAAAGTAGTAGTATAAGAAGCAGTAGCAGTTGAAGTAGCAATGGTAGTAGTAGCAATATTAGTAGTAGTAGGGGAAACAGTAGGTGTAGTAGTAGTAGTAGCAACAGCAGCAGTAGTGTTAGTAATAGTAGTAGTAGTAGTAGTACAGCAGCAGCTGCAGCAATAGTCGAAGTAGACGCAGTAGTATCCACAGTATCGATAGTAGTACTAGTTGTTGTAGTAGAAGTAATCATAGTAGTAATAGCAGTACTAGAAGAAGTAGTTGTAGTAGTGTAGCCGTTGTAGTGGTAGTAGTAGTAGTAGCAGTAGTAATAGTAGTAGTCAGAGCAGTAGTACCAGTTGTAGTAGTGGTAGTAGTGGCAGTAGCAGTTGTCATTGTTCTAGTAGTAATAGAAGTATTAGTAGCAATAGGAATGGTAGCAGTAGCAGTTCCAGAACTAGCAGTAGTTGGAGAAGTAGTAGTAGCAGTTGTTGTCGCAGAAATAATCGAAGTATTAGTGGTAGTAATAGTATTTAAAGTAGTTGGAATAACAGCAATAGTAGCAGTAGCAGCAGCTGTAGAAGTAATAGTATTAGTATTAGTTGCAGCTGTAGCAGCAGCAGTAGCAGTAGTAATATTTGTTGTAGTAGTACTAGTACTAGAAGTAGTAGTTTCAGTATTAGCAAAAGTTGTATTAGTAGCAGAAATAGCAGCAGCAGTAGTAGTAGTAGTAGGAGGAGTGGTAGAAGAAGTCGAACAAGTAGTAATTGTAGCAGTCATAGAAGTAGTAGTAGTAGCAGTAGTGGTAGTGGTTGTGGCAGTAGTACTAGATGTACTAGTAGTAGTAGTAGCAGCAGTAGTAATAGTAGTAGTAGTAATACTTGTAGTAGCTTCAGTAGTAGTCAGAGTAGCAGTACTAGTAGGAGCAGCAATAGTAGTAGTAGCAGGGGTAGTAGCAATAGTAATAGTCCTAGAAGAACTAGTAGTAGTTGCAGCAGTTGTAGCAGTAGTAGTAGTATTAGAGTAGTTGGAGCAGTAGTAGTAGTAGTAGTAGTAGCAGTAGCAGAAGTAGTTTCAATAGAAGCAGTAGTAGTAGCCATAGTAGTAGTAGTAGTAGGAGTAGTCGTATGAGTAGGAGTAGTCGTACGAGTAGCAGTAGTAGTATCAGTGATAGCAGCAGTAGTACTAGTAGGAGTAGTCGTACAAGTAGCAGTAGTAGTAGTAGGAGTAGTCGTACGAGTAGCAGTAGAAGCAGTAGTACTAGTGGTAGCTGTCGTAGTAGTAGTAGTACGAGTAGTAGTTGAAGTAGCTATAGTAGTAGTAGTAGTACAAGCAGCAGTAGTACGAGTAGTAGTAGTAGTAATTCTATGAGTAGTTGTAGGTGTAGCAGTAGAAGTAGTAGTAGTAGGACTAGTAATAGTAGTAGTAGTAGTAGTATTAGCAACTGCCTCAATAGCAGTCGTACTAGTACCAGTAGGACTAGTTATAGTCGAAGCAGTTGTAGTATTAGCTCTAGTAGTTGTTGTAGTAGTAGTAGTGAAGGTAGTAGTTGTAGTAGTAGTAATAGTAGTAGAGACAGTAGTAGTAGTAGTAGTAGTAATAGTAGTAGTTGTAGAAGTAGTAGTAGTACTAATACTAGTACTAGTAGCAGAAGTACTAGAAGTAGTAGTAGTAGAAGTAGGAGTAGTTGTAGTAGTAAGAGTAGAAGTAGTAGTAGTAGTAGAAGTAGTAGCAGAGGTAGTAGTTGTACTAGTAGTCGGAGTAAAAGTAGTAGTAGTAGTAGGAATTGTGGTAGTAGTTGTAGTAGTAGAAGTAGTAGTAGGAATAGGTGTCGAAGGAGCGACAGTAGGAGTAGTAGTTAGAATAGGTGATGGAGGAGTTGCAGTAGGAGTAGTAGTGGTGGTGGTAGTAGTTGTAGTAGTAGTAGTATTAGTAGTAGTAGGTGAAGAAGTAGTATTAGAAGCAGTTGTCGTAGTAGTAGTAGTTGTTATTGTAGTAGTTGTAGTATTAGGAGTAGTCGAGGTTGTAATGGTAGTAGTAGTAGTAGGAGTAGCAGCAGCAGCAATAGTGGTAGTTGTAGTAGTAGTAGTAGAAGCAGTAGCCAAAGCAGTTGTAGTAGAAGTAGTAGTAGTAATAGTAGCAGTAGTAGTTGTAGTAGAAGTCGTAGGAGTAGGAGTAGGAGCATGAGTAGTAGTTGCAGTAATAGTAGTAGTAGTAGTAGTATTATCAGTAGGCGTAGGGACTGGACCAAGTAGTAGCAGTAATAATCGAAGTAGTAGTAGTAGCAGTAGCAGTAGCTGGTGTACTAGTAGTAGCAATACTAGTAATATCAGGAACAATAGTAGTAATAGTCGTAGTAATAGTAGTAGTAGGAGCACTAGTTGCATTAGCAGTACAAGTAGTAGCAGTAGTAATTGTAGTAGTTGTTGTTGTAGTAGTAGGAGTGGCTGTAGTTATTGCAGTAGCAGTAATAGTTAGAGTAGTAATGATAGAAGTAGTGGAGGTAGTAGTAGTAGCAATAGAAGTTGTAGTGGTAAGAGTAGTAGTAGTAGCAGGACTAGTAGTAGTAGTAATGCAAGTAGTAGTAGTAGTAGTAGCAGCAGCAGCAGGAGTAGTAGTAGTAGTAATAGTAGTAGAAGGCATTGTTGGTGTAGCAGTAGTAGTAGTAGTTATTGTTGTTGAGCTATTAGTAGTAGTAGTAATCATAGTAGTAGTAGTGGAAGAAGTAGTAGTGGAAGGAGTAGTAGTAATAGTGACGGTTGTAGCTGTAGTGGCTATAGTAGTATTTGAAGTAATAGTAGTAGTAGTAGTAGTAGTAGTATCGCAGTAGTAGAAGTAGTGGTAGTAGTAGTAGGAGTCGGAGCAGCAGCTATAATAGTAGTAGTAGCAAGATAGTAGTAACAGAAGTCATAGGAATTGTAGCAGCAGTAATAGATCTAGTTGTAGTAGCAGTAGTAGTAGAAGGAGAAGTAGTAGTAGTAGCAATAGTCGCAGTAGTAGTAGCAGTAGTATTAGTAGTGAAAGTGGTAGTAGTAGTAGTAGTAGTAGTAGTAGTAGTAGTAGTCATAGTAGCAGTATTATAGTAGTAGTAGCAGTTGAAGCTACAGCAGCTGAAGTAGCAGTAGTGGCAGCAAGAGTAGTAGTAGTAGCAGTAATAGTCGTACTAGTAGTAGAAGTAGTAGAAGTCGAGCTAGTGGTAGCAGTAGTTCCAGTAATAGCCCTGGTGGCAGTAGTACTAGTGGCAGCAATAATAGCTATAGAAGTTGTAGTAGCAGTTGCAATAGTAGTCAAAAAAGTAGTACTCGTAGCTGTAGTTGTAGCCATAGTGATAGAAGTAGTAGTAGTGATAGAAGAAGTAATAGCTGTAGCAGCAGTCTTTGCAGCAGTAGTAGCAGTTATAGTTGTAGTAGTAGTAGTTGTAGTAGTAGCAAAAGTAGTAGAAGTAGTAGGAACGGTTGTAGTAGTAGTAGCCACGGTAGTAGTAGTAGCAGTAGTAGTGACAGTAGTAGTAGTAGTAGTTGGAGCGGTAATAGTAGCAGCAGTAGTAGCAGTGTTAGCAATAGTAATAGTAGTACCTATAGTAGTTGTCATAGTTGTTGCAGCTGTTATAGCAAAAGCAGCAGCAATAGCAACAGTAGTAGTAGTAGCAGTAATTGTAGTGGTAGCTGTAGTAGCAGTAATTGTAGAAGTGGAACTAGGAATAGTAGTAGTAATAGTAGAAGTAGTAGTAGCAAAAGTAGTAGCAGTTGTAGTAGTAGTTGTAGCAGCAGTAGAAGCTGTATTAGTAGCAATAGCAATTGTAGTAGCAGAAATAGTAGTAGTTGTAGTAGTAGCAGTTGTAGTAGTAGTAGCAGTAGTAGCGAAAGTTGTAATTGTAGTAGATGTAGTAGTGGTAGTTAGTAGCATAAGTAGTAGCGGCAGTAGTATTTGTACTTGTAGTATTAGTAGTAGTAGTAGGAGCAGTAGTAGTAGTAGTAGTAGGAGTAGCGGCAGAAGTAGGAATAGTTGCAATATTAGCGGTAGTTGTTGTAGTAGCAGGAGGAGTAGACGTAGTAGTAGTAGTAGTAGTGGTAGAAGTGTTAGTAGTCATAGAAGTAGCATTAGTAGCTGCAATAATTGAAACAGTTGGTGTAGTAGTAGAAATAGTTATAGTAGTAGTAGCAGTAGTAGTAACAGTTGCAATAGCCGTAATTGACGTACTAGTAGCAGTTGTAGTAGTAGTAGTAGTAGTTGCAGTTTTAGTAGTAGTAGTAGTAGTTATAGTAGTAGTAATAGTAGCAGCAGCAGTAGTAGTAATAGTACTAGTAGAAGGAGGAGTTGAAGCAGTACTAGTAGTTGAAGCCGGAGTAGTTGAAGTAGCTGTGGTAGCAGCAGGAGTAGTGGCCACAGTAGTTGTAGTTGTAGAAGTATTAGATGTAGCAGTTGTAGTAGTAGTTCTAGCAATTATAGTTAAAGTAGTAGTTGTAGTAGTAATTGTAGTGGAACTGGTTGTAATAGTAGTTGTAGTAGTAATATTAGTAGTTGTAATACTATTTGTAGCATTAGTAGTAGCAGAAGCAGTAGTATTAGTAGGAGTAGCAACATTCATAGCAGCATAAGTATTAGCAGTGGTTGGAATTCTAGTAAAGGCAGTAGTAGTAGTAATAGGAGAAGTAGCAGTCATAGTCGTAGTAGTAGTAGCAGCAACAACAACAGTAGTAGTAGTACTAGTAGCAGTCGTAGTAGTAGTAGTAGTTTTAGTTTTCGTAGTAGTAGTGGTTGTCGCAGTAGTAGTGGTGGTAGTAGTAGTAGTAGTAGTAAAAGTAGTAGTAGTAGTATTAGTAGTATAAGTAGTAGTAGTAGCAGAAGTAGTAGTAGTAGAAGTAGTAGTACCAGTGGTAGTAGTAGTAGTAGCACAACAGTAGTAGCAGAAGTAGTAGTAGGAGTAGTAGCAGTTGCACAAGTGCAACCAATTGTAGCAATAGTAGTAGCTATAGTAGTAATTATAGCAGTAGTTGTGGTAGTAGTAGTAGTTGTAGTAGCTATAGCAGTTGTAGCAGAAGTAGTAGCAGTGGTAATCGCAGTAGGAGAAATAAAAGTAGTAGCCGTAGTTGTCGAGATAGTAGTAGTAATATTAGTAGCAGCAGCAGTGGTTATCATAGTGGTAGTGGCAAAAGTAGTACTAGCAGTTGTAGTTGCGGTAGTAGCTGTAATTATATTAGTAGCAGTAGTAATTGTGGTAATAGCAGTAGTAGTAGTGGTAGTAGTAGAAGTAGCAATAGTCATTTTAGCAATAGCAGTTATTAAAGTAACAGTGCTACTAGTAGTAGAAGTAGTTGCATTAGTTGTTGTTGTAGTAGTAGTAGTAGTAGTAGCAGTAGTACTAGTAGCAGCTGCAGTAGTAGTAGTAGTAGCACTAGTAGCAGTTGCAGTAGCAGCAGTAGTAGTAGTAGTAGTTTTGTTGTAGCAACAGTTGTAGTAGCAGTGACAGTAGTAGTTACAGTAGTTGTAGTAGCAGCAATAATAGTAGTAGTAGATGTAGTAGTAGAAGTATTTATAGTAGTAGTAATAGCAATAGTGGCAGAAGTAGCAATCATAGTATTCGAAGTTGTAGTAGTTGTAGTAGAAGCAGATGTACTAGTAGTAGTAGCATTGGATGTAGTAGTAGTAGTAGCAGTAGCAGTTGAAGTAGCAATAGTAGAAGTAGCAGTATTAGTAGTAGTAGGGGAAGTAGTAGGTGTAGTACTAGTAGTAGCAATAGCAGCAGCAGTAGCAGTTGTGTTAGTAATAGTAGTAGTAGCAGCAGTGGTAGTAGTAGTCGCAACAGCAGCTGCAGTAGTTGTCGAAGTAGATGCAGTAGTATCCACAGTAGTGATAGTAATACTAGTTGTTGTAGTAGAAGTAATCATAGTAGTAGTAGTAGTAGTGTAGCCGTAGTAGTGGTAGTAGTAGTAACAGTAGTACCAGTAGTTGTGGTAGTAGTGGTAGCAGTAGTACCAGTTGTAGTAGTAGAAGTAGTGGCAGTAGCAGTTGTCATTGTTGTAGTAGTAATAGAAGTATTAGTAGTAATAGGAGCAGTAGCAGTAGTAGTAGCAGAACTATTAGTAGTTGGAGAAGTAGTAGTAGTAGCAGTTGTAGTTGCAGAAATAATAGAAGTATTAGTAGTAGTAGTAGTATTTAAAGTAGTTGGAATAGCAGCAATAGTAGCAGTAGCAGTAGTAGTAGAAGTAATAGTAGTAGTATTAGTTGTTGCTGTAGTAGTAGTAGTAGTACTAGTAGTAGTAGTAGTAGTAGTAGTAGTAGTAGTAGTAGTAGTAGTAGTTGTAGTGTTAGCAATAGTTATATTAATAGCAGAAGTCACAATAGTAGTAGTAGTAGTAGTAGTAGTAGAAGTCGTAGGAGAAGTCAAACAAGTAGTTGTTGTAGCATTCATAGAAGTAGTAGCGTTAATAGTAGTAGCAGTAGTAGTAGTAGAAGTAGTGGTAGCGGTTGTGGCAGTAGTACTAGATGTACTAGTAGTAGTAGCAGCAGTAGTAGTAATAGTAGTAGTAGTAATACTTGCAATAGTACTAGTAGGAGCAGCAGCAGTAGTACTAGTAGTAGCAGCAGCAGTAGTAGTAGTAGGGGTAGTAGCAATATTAATAGTAGTAGAAGAAGTAGTAGTAGTTGGAGTAGTTGTAGCAGCATTAGTAGTAGAATCAGTAGTAGTGGTTGTAGTAGCAGTACTACTATTATGAGTAGTAGCAGCAAGAGTAGTAGTAGCAGTACTAGTAGTGGGAGTAGTAGAAGTAGTAGCAAAAGTAGTAGTAGTAATTATAGTGCGAGTAGTGGTTGTAGCAGTAGACGTAGCAGCAGTAGTAGTAGAAGTAACTGTAGTAATAGGACTAGCAGTAGCACTAATCGTACTACTAGTAGTAGTACTTGTAGTAATAGGAGTAGCAGTAGTAGCAGTAGTAGTCGTAGCCCTAGTAGTAGTATAAGTAGTAGTAGTTGTAGCAGTTGTTATTGTACTGGTAGAAGTAGTAGTAGTATGAGTTTTAGTTGAACTAGTGGTCATAGTAGTAGTAGCAGTCGTAGCAGTAGTAGTTGT
>RXID01017047.1:0-30258 GCA_005019695.1 Trichopus zeylanicus subsp. travancoricus
CATTAAAAGAGGAAAATTGCATAAAAAAATATTTTTAGCAGATATACCTCGTGGAAAATGATATTGAGGATTCAACTTCAAAAACTTAATTATCGCGTATATACCCCATAAGAGAATGAAATGCATATTCATAATATAATTCTGATGATCGTTTTATAGTTTCTGGGAATTTGTTATACTTTCATGAAGTTTAATGGGTTTTTTGTGATTTCAATGATTTTCTGGTTTTTTAGATTTTTTTTTTGTGATGTTTTGTACTTTCACCGATTTTCTACAATTTTTGCAAATTTAATGAATTTGGTATGTTTTTTTACTTTCACATCGTTATTTTCCTATTTTCCGTTTCTATTAGTCCTTTGGGGTTTTTTAATGGTTTTTTCTTACTTGTAAAATTTTCCTATCATTTTTTGTCCCTTTCAAAATTCTAATTTACTTGCGTATACCTCTTAAAAAAAATTCAAATTTGGATGGGAAACTTACTTCAAAAAAATGTAACACGATATTGAACCTCGTAAGGTAAAAAATTGGAAAGAAGTAAAGTATTTTAAAAACATATTTAACATGATAATCTGAAAAAATAAAATCCCAGATTGGATTACAAAACACTGATTTTCAAATATCTGGATCTTGAGAAAATAAAATTTCATATTTAACCTTAAAGGGCTTAATTTTCGCATATAAACCTCATTGAAAGAGGAAAATTGCCTCAAAAAATATTTTTCGCATATATTCCTCTCGAAAACTAAAATACAAGACTAAATTTCAAAATCTTCATTATCGCATATGTATCGCTTATTAGAATGAAATGCAAATTCAAAACAGAATTTTCATGATCTTTTCTTAGTTTGTCGGAATTTTTATACTTTCATGAAATTTAAGGGGATTTTTTGAGATTCCAATTATTTTATGAACTTTTAGAGTTTTTCTTGTGACATTGCGCACTTTCACCGATTTTCTATAATTATTCATAATTTAATGAATAATTTATTTTTTTTCATTCTCAAGGGTTTTTCTTATGTTTTTGAATTTTCAAGGGTTGCTTTTTTATATTTCTTTGCTATTTTTTTGGGAATTTTCTGGTTTTCTATACACGGAAAGTTCTTTCTCGATTTTTTGCCTCATTCAAAAAGTTTAATTTACTTGCGTATACCTCGTAAAAAAATTCCAGGTTGCTTGGAGAATTCAATTTAAAAATGAAAATACACATTGAACTTCGTAATGTAAAAAATTGGAAGAAGTAAAGTATTTTAACAATATTTTTAACCTCATATCGTAAAAAATTAAATGGAAAATTCGATTAAAGAAACCCTGATATTCACATATATGGCTCTAGAAAATATGAAATTTCATATTTAACCTTACAGGGTTTAATTTTTGTAGAAAAATCTTATTGAAGGAGAAAAAATTCCTACAAAAATATTTTTAGCAGATATACCTCATGGAAAATGATATTGAGGATTCAACTTTAAAATCTTAATTATCGCATATATACCCCATAAGAGAATGAAATGCATATTCAAAATATAATTCTGATGATCGTTTTATAGTTTCTGAGATTTTGTTATACTTTCATGAAGTTTAATGGGTTTTTTGAGATTTCAATGATTTTCTGGTTTTTTCGATTTTTTTTTGTGATGTTTTGTACTTTCACCGATTTTCTACAATTTTTGCAAATTTAATGAATTTGGCATTATTTTTTTTACTTTCATCGGTTTTTTTCGTATTTTCTTTCTATTCCTTTAGGGGGTTTTATGGTTTTCTATACTTTTAAAAATTTTCTATCCTTTTTTGTCCCTTTCAAAATTCTAATTTACTTGGATACCTCTTAAAAAAACTTCAAACTTGGATGGAAAACTTGCTTCAACAAAATGTAACGCCATATTGAACCTCGTAAGGTAAAAATTTTGAAAGAAGTGAAGTATTTTAAAAACATGTTTACCTTGATAATATAAAAAAATAAAATTGCAGATTGGATTACAAAACCCTGATTCTCACATATCTGGCTCTTAAAAAATAAAATTTCATATTTAACCTTAAAGGGCTTAATTTTCGCATACGAACCTCATTGAAAGAGGAAAATTGCCTAAAAAAATATTTTTCGCATATATTCCTCTCGAAAACTAAAATACAAGACTCAATCTCAAAATCTTAATTATCGCATATATATCCCTTATTTGAAGGAAATGCAAAAATAAAACAGAATTTTCACGACCTTTTTGTAGTTTGTCGGATTTTTTATACTTTCCTGAAAATTAAGGGGATTTTTTGGGATTCCAATGATTTTATGGACTTTTAGAGTTTTCCATGTGACATTGTGTGCTTTTACCGATTTTCTATAATTATTTATATTTTAATGAATTTTATATTTTTTTAATTCTCAATGGTTTTTCTTTAAGTTTTTGAATTTTCAAGGGTTGCTTTTTTATATTTCTTTGCTATTTTTTGGGAATTTTCTGGTTTTCTATACATGGAAAGTTCTTTCTTGATTTTTTGCCTCGTTCAAAAATTTTAATTTACTTGCGTATACCTCGTAAAAAAATTCAAGGTTCCTTGGAGAATTCAATTTAAAAAATGAGAATGCACATTGAACCTCGTAATGTAAAAAATTGGAAGAAGTAAAGTATTTTCACAATATTTTTAACCTCATATCGTAAAAAATTAAATCGCAAATTCGATTAGAAAAACCCTGATTTTCACATATATGGCTCTAGAAAATATCAAATTTCTTATTTAACCTTACAGGGCTTAATTTTTGCAGAAAAACCGCATTGAAAGAAAAAAATTGCCTAAGAAAATATTTTTAGCAAATATACCTCGTGAAAAATGATATTGAGGATTCAACTTCAAAATCTTAATTATCGCATATATACCCCATAGGAGAATGAAATGCGTATTGAAAATATAATTCTGATGATCGTTTTATAGTTTCTGGGATTTTGTTATACTTTCAAGAAGTTTAATGGGTTTTTTGAGATTTCAATGATTTTCTGGTTTTTTTGTTTTTTTTTGTGATGTTTTGTACTTTCACCGATTTTCTACAATTTTTGCAAATTTAATGAATTTGGTATTATTTTTTTTTACTTTCATCGGTTTTTTTTAAGTTTTTGAACTTTCAAGGGAGGTTTCTTTCGTATTTTCTTCTATTCCTTTAGGGGGTTTTATGGTTTTCTATACTTTTAAAAATTTTCTATCCTTTTTTGTCCCTTTCAAAATTCTAATTTACTTGCGTATACCTCTTAAAAAAAATTCAAATTTGGATGGAAAACTTGCTTCAACAAAATGTAACACCATATTGAACCTCGTAAGGTAAAAATTTTGAAAGAAGTGAAGTATTTTAAAAACATATTTAACCTGATAATATAAAAAAATAAAATCGCAGATTGGATTACAAAACCCTGATTGTCACATATCTGGCTCTTAAAAAATAAAATTTCATATTTAACCTTAAAGGGCTTAATTTTCGCATATGAACCTCATTGAAAAAGTAAAATTGCCTACAAAAATATTTTTCGCATATATATTCCTCCCGAAAACTAAAATACAAGACTCAATCTCAAAATCATAATTATCGCATATATATCCCTTATTGGAAGGAAATGCAAACATAAAACAGAATTTTCACGATCTTTTTGTAGTTTGTCGGATTTTTATACTTATTGAAACTTAAGGGATTTTTTTGGGATTCAAATGATTTTTATGGACCTTTTAGAGTTTCCATTTTGACCTTGTGTATTTTACCGATTTTCTCAACTTATTTTATAATTTAATGCATTTTTTTCTATTTTTTTAATTCTCAAGGTTTTCTAGTTTTTGAATTTTCAAGGTTGCTTTTTTAATTCTTTGTTATTTTTTTTTTTTTGGGAATTTTCTGGTTTTCTATACATTGAACGTTCTTTCTTGATTTTTTGCCTCATTCAAAAATTTTAATTTTCTTGCATATACCTCATAAAAAAATTCAAGGTTGCTTGGAGAATTCAATTTAAAAATGAAAATACACATTGAACCTCGTAATGTAAAAAATTGGAAGAAGTAAAGTATTTTAACAGTATTTTTAACCTCATATCGTAAAAAATTAAATCGCAAATTCGATTAGAAAAACCCTGATTTTCACATATATGGCTCTAGAAAATATCAAATTTCATATTTAACCTTACAGGGCTTAATTTTTGCAGAAAAACCTCATTGGAAGAAAAAAATTGCCTAAGAAAATATTTTTAGCAGATATACCTCGTGAAAAATGATATTGAGGATTCAACTTCAAAATCTTCATTATCGCATATATACCCCATAGGAGAATGAAATGCGTATTGAAAATAAAATTCTGATGATCGTTTTATAGTTTCTGGGATTTTGTTATACTTTAATGAATTTTAAAGGGTTTTTTTAGATTTCAATGATTTTCTGGTTTTTTAGATTTTTTTTTGTGATGTTTTGTACTTTCACTAATTTTCTAAAATTTCTGCAAATTTAATGAATTTGGTATTATTTTTTTTATTTTCATCGGTTTTTTTATGTTTTTGAACTTTCACGGGAGGTTTTTTTTCGTATTTTCTTTCTATTCTTTTAGGGAGTTTTATGGTTTTCTATACTTTTAAAAATTTTCTATCATTTTTTGTCCCTTTCAAAATTCTAATTTACTTGCGTATACCTCTTAAAAAAAATTCAAATTTGGATGGAAAACTTGCTTCAAAAAAATGTAACACCATATTGAACCTCGTAAGGTAAAAAATTTGAAAGAAGTGAAGTATTTTAAAAAAATATTTAACCTGATAATATAAAAAAATAAAATCGCAGATTGGATTACCAAACCCTGATTCTCACATATCTGGCTCTTAAAAAATAAAATTTCATATTTAACCTTAAAGGGCTTAATTTTCGCATATAAACCTCATTAAAAGAGGAAAATTGCCTAAAAAAATATTCTTCGCATATATTCCTCCCGAAAACTAAAATACAAGACTCAATTTCAAAATCTTAATTATCGCATATATATCCCTTATTAGAATGAAAGGCAAATTTAAAACATAATTTTCGAGATCTATTTGAAGTTTGTCGGATTTTTTATACTTTCAAGAAATTTAAGGGGATTTTTTGAGATTCCAATGATTTTATGGACTTTTAGAGTTTTTCATGTGACATTGTGTACATTTACCGATTTTCTATAATTTTTTATCATTTAATGAATTTTATATTTTTTTAATTCTCAAGGGTTTTTCTTAAGTTTTTGAATTTTCAAGGGTTGCTTTTCTATATTTCTTTGCTATTTTTTTGGGAATTTTCTGGTTTCCTATGCTTTGAAAGTTCTTTCTTGATTTTTTTGCCTCATTCAAAAATTTTAATTTACTTGCGTATACCTCGTAAAAAATTCAAGGTTGCTTGGAGAATTCAATTTAAAAATGAAAATACACATTGAACCTCGTAATGTAAAAAATTGGAAGAAGCAAAGTATTTTAACAATATTTTTAACCTCATATCGTAAAAAATTAAATCGCAAATTCGATTGAAAAAACCTTGATTTTCACATATATGACTCTAGAAAATATGAAATTTCATCTTTAACCTTCCAGGGCTTAACTTTCGCAGAAAAACCTCATTGAAAGAAAAAAATTGCCTAAAAAAATATTTTTAGCAGATATACCTCGTGAAAAATGATATTGAGGATTCAACTTCAAAATCATAATTATCACATATATACCCCATAAGAGAATGAAATGCATATTGAAAATATAATTCTGATGATCGTTTTATAGTTTCTGGGATTTTGTGATACTTTCATGAAGTTTAATGGGTTTTTTGAGACTTCAATGATTTTCTGGTTTTTTAGATTTTTTTTTGTGATGTTTTGTACTTTCACCGATTTTCTAAAATTTTTGCAAATTTAATGAATTTGGTATTATTATTTTTTCTTTCATCGGTTTTTTTATGTTTTTGAACTTTCAAGGGAGGTTTTTTTTCGTATTTTCTTTCTATTCCTTTAGGGAGTTTTATGGTTTTCTATACGTTTAAAAATTTTCTATCATTTTTTGGCGATTTCAAAATTCTAATTTACTTGCGTATACCTCTTTAAAAAATTCAAATTTGGATGAAAAACTTAGTTGAAAAAAATGTAACACCATATTGAACCTCGCATTGCAAAAATTTTGAAAGAAGTAAACTATTTTAAAATCATATTTGGCCTGATAATCTCAAAAAATAAAATCGCAGATTGGATTACAAAACCCTGATTTTCACATATCTGGCTCTTGAGAAAATAAAATTTCATATTTAACCTTAAAGGGCTTAATTTTCGCATATAAACGTCATTGAAAGAGGAAAATTGCCTAAAAAAATATTCTTCGCATATATTCCTCCCGAAAACTAAAATACAAGACCCAATTTCAAAATCTTAATTATCGCATATATATCCCTTATTAGGAGGAAATGCAAATTTAAAACAGAATTTTCGCGATCTTTTTGTAGTTTGTCGGATTTTTTATACTTTCATGAAATTTATGGGGATTTTTTGAGATTCCAATGATTTTATGGACTTTTAGAGTTTTTCTTGTGACATTGTGTACTTTTACCGATTTTCTATTATTTTTTATCATTTAATGAATTTTATATTTTTTTTAATTCTCAAGGGTTTTTCTTAAGTTTTTGCATTTTCAAGGGTTGCTTTTCTATATTTCTTTGCTATTTTTTTGGGAATTTTCTGGTTTCCTATGCTTTGAAAGTTCTTTCTTGATTTTTTTGCCTCATTCAAAAATTTTAATTTACTTGCGTATACCTCGTAAAAAAATTCAAGGTTGCTTGGAGAATTCAATTTAAAAATGAAAATACACATTGAACCTCGTAATGTAAAAAATTGGAATAAGTATTTTAACAATATTTTTAACATCATATCGTAAAAAATTGAATCGCAAATTGGAATTAAAAAAACCCTGATTTTCACATATATGGCTCTAGAAAATATCAAATTTCATATTTAACCTTACAGGGCTTAATTTTTGCAGAAAAACCCCATTGAAAGAAAAAAAATGCCTAAGAAAATATTTTTAGCAGATATATCTCGTGAAAAATGATATTGAGGATTCAACTTCAAAATCTTAATTATCGCATATATACCCCATAGGAGAATGAAATGCATATTGAAAATATAATTCTGATGATCGTTTTATAGTTTCTGGGATTTTGTTATACTTTCATGAAGTTTAATTGGTTTTTTGAGATTTCAATGATTTTCGGGTTTTTTCGATTATTTTTTTGTGATGTTTTGTACTTTCACAGATTTTCTACAATTGTGCAAATTTAATGAATTTGGTATTATTTTTTTTTACTTTCATCGGTTTTTTTAAGTTTTTGAACTTTCAAGGGAGGTTTCTTTCGTATTTTCTTTCTATTCTTTTAGGGAGTTTGATGGTTTTCTATACTTGTAAAAATTTTCTATCATTTTTTGTCCCTTTCAAAATTCTAGAATTTACGTGCGTATACCTCTTAAAAAAAATTCAAATTTTGGACGGGAAACTTACTCAAAAAAATGTAACACGATATTGACCGCGTAAGGTAAAAAATTTGAAAGAAGCAAAGTATTTTAAAAACATATTCAACCTGATAATCTAAAAAAATAAAATCGAAGATTGGATTACAAAACCCTGATTTTCAAATATCTGGCTCTTGAGAAAATAAAATTTCATATTTAACCTTAAAGGGCTTAATTTTCGCATATAAACATCGTTGAAAGAGGAAAATTGCCTAAAAAAATATTTTTCGCATATATTCCTATCGAAAACTAAAATACAAGACTAAATTTCAAAATCTTAATTATCGCATATATATCCCTTATTAGAATGAAATGCAAATTTTAAACAGAATTTTCATGTTCTTTTTGTAGTTTGTCGGATTTTTTATACTTTCATGAAATTTAAGGGGATTTTTTGAGATTCCAATGATTTTATGGACTTTTAGAGTTTTTCTTGTGACATTGCGTACTTTTATCGATTTTCTATAATTATTTATAATTTAATGAATTTTATATTTCTTTTTAATTCTCAAGGGTTTTTCTTAAGTTTTTGAATTTTCAAGGGTTGCTTTTTCATATTTCTTTGCTATTTTTTTGGGAATTTTCTGGTTTTCTATACAGGGAAAGTTCTTTCTTGATTTTTTGCGTCATTCAAAAATTTTAATTTACTTGCGTATACCTCGTAAAACAATTCAAGGTCCCTTGGAGAATTCAATTTAAAAATGAAAATCACATTGAACCTCGTAATGTGAAAAATTGAAAGACGTAAAGTATTTTAACAATATTTTTAACCTCATACCGTAAAAAATTAAATCGCAAATTCGATTAAAAAAGCCCTGATATTCACATATATGGCTCTAGAAAATATGAAATTTCATATTTAACCTTACGGGGCTTAATTTTTTGAAAAAACCTCATTGAAAGACAAAAATTGCCTAAAAAAATATTTTTTGCAGATATACCTCGTGGAAAATGATATTGAGGATTCAACTTCAAAATCTTAATTATCGCATATATACCCCATAAGAGAATGAAGTGCATATTCAAAATATAATTCTGATGATCCTTTTATAGTTTCTGGGATTTTGTTAAACTTTCATGAAGTTTAATGGGTTTTTTGAGATTTCAATGATTTTCTGGTTTTTCTGAATTTTTTTGTGATGTTTTGTACTTTCACCGATTTTCTACAATTTTTGCAAATTTAATGAATTTGGTATTATTTTTTTTACTTTCATCGGTTGTTTTCGTATTTTCTTTCTATTCCTTTAGGGGGTTTTATGGTTTTCTATACTTTTAAAAATTTTATATCCTTTTTTGTCTCTTTCAAAATTCTAATTTACTTGCGTATACCACTTAAAAAAAATTCAAATTTGGATGGGAAACTTACTTCAAAAAAATGTAACACGATATTGAACCTCGTAAGGTAAAAAATTTGAAAGAACTAAAGTATTTTAAAAACATATTTAACCCGATAATCTGAAAAAATAAAATCGCAGATTGGATTACAAAACCCTGATTTTCACATATCTGGCTCTTGAGAAAATAAAATTTCATATTTAACCTTAAAGGGCTTAATTTTCGCACATAAACCTCATAGAAAGAGGAAAATTTCCTAAACAAATATTTTTCGCATATATTCCTCTCGCAAACAAAAATACAAGACTCAATTTCAAAATCTTAATTATCGCATATATATCCCTTATTAGAATGAAATGCAAATTTACCACAGAATTTTCATGTTCTTTTTGTAGTGTGTCGCATTTTTTATACTTTCACGAAATTTAAGGGGATTTTTTGAGATTCCATTGATTTTATGGACTTTTAGAGTTTTACTTGTGACATTGCGTACTTTTACCGATTTTCTATAATTATTTATAATTTAATGAATTTTATTTTTTTTTTTAATTCTCAAGGGTTTTTGTTAAGTTTTTGAATTTTCAAGGGTTGCTTTTTTATATTTCTTTGCTATTTTTTTGGGAATTTTCTGGTTTTCTATACGTGGAAAGTTCTTTCTTGATTTTTTGCCACATACAAAAATTTTAATTTACATGCGTATACCTCGTAAAACAATTCAAGGCCCCTTGGAGAATTCAATTTAAAAATGAAAATCACATTGAACCTCGTAATGTAAAAAACTGAAAGACGTAAAGTATTTTGACAATATTTTTAACTTCATATCATAAAAAGTTAAATCACAAATTCGATTAAAAAAAACCCTGATATTCATATATATGGCTCTAGAAAATATGAAATTTCATATTTAACCTTGCAGGGCTTAATTTTTGCAGAAAAACCACATTGAAAGAGAAAAATTGCCTAAAATAATATTTTTAGCAGATATACCTCGTGGAAAATGATATTGAGGATTCAACTTCAAAATCTTAATTATCGCATATATGCCCCATAAGAGAATGAAATGCATATTCAAAATATAATTCTGATGATCGTTTTATAGTTTCTGGGATTTTGTTATACTTTCATGAAGTTTAGTGGGTTTTTTGAGATTTCAATGATTTTCTGGTTTTTTAGATTTTTTTTTTGTGATGTTTTGTACTTTCACCGATTTTCTACAATTTTTGCTAATTTAATGAATTTGGTATTGTTTTTTTTTACTTTCATCGGTTGTTTTCGTATTTTATTTCTATTCCTTTAGGGGGTTTTATGGTTTTCTATACTTTTAAAAATTTTATATCATTTTTTGTCCCTTTCAAAATTCTAATTTACTTGCGTATACCTCTTAAAAAAAATTCAAATTTGGAGGGGAAACTTACTTCAAAAAAATGTAACACGATATTGAACCTCGTAAGGTCAAAAATTTGAAAGAAGTATTTTAAAAACATATTTAACCTGATAATCTGAAAAAATAAAATCGAAGATTGGATTACAAAACCCTGATTTTCAAATATCTGGCTCTTGAGAAAATAAAATTTCATATTTAACCTTAAAGGGCTTAATTTTCGCATATAAACATCGTTGAAAGAGGAAAATTGCCTAAAAAATATTTTTCGCATATATTCCTATCGAAAACTAAAATACAATACTAAATTTCAAAATCTTAATTATCGCATATATATCCCTTATTAGAATGAAATGCAAATTTAAAACAGAATTTTCATGTTCTTTTTGTAGTTTGTCGGATTTTTTATACTTTCATGAAATTTAAGGGGATTTTTTGAGATTCCAATGATTTTATGGACTTTTAGAGTTTTTCTTGTGACATTGCGTACTTTTACCGATTTTCTATAATTATTTATAATTTAATGAATTGTATATATTTTTTAATTCTCAAGGGTTTTTCTTAAGTTTTTGAATTTTCAAGGGTTGCTTTTTCATATTTCTTTGCTATTTTTTTGGGAATTTTCTGGTTTTCTATACAGGGAAAGTTCTTTCTTGATTTTTTGCCTCATTCAAAAATTTTAATTTACTTGCGTATACCTCGTAAAACAATTCAAGGTCCCTTGGAGAATTCAATTTTAAAATGAAAATCACATTGAACCTCGTAATGTGAAAAATTGAAAGACGTAAAGTATTTTAACAATATTTTTAACCTCATACCGTAAAAAATTAAATCCCAAATTCGATTAAAAAAACCCTGATATTCACATATATGGCTCTAGAAAATATGAAATTTCATATTTAACCTTACGGGGCTTAATTTTTGAAGAAAACCTCATTGAAAGAGAAAAATTGCCTAAAAAAATATTTTTAGCAAGATCTACCTCGTGGAAAAAATGATATTGAGGATCAACTTCAAAATCTTAATTATCGCATATATTACCCCATAAGAGAATGAATATGCATTTATTCAAACATATAATTCTGGATGATCGTTTTATAGTTTCTGGGAGTTGTAAACCTTCTTGAAGTTTACTGGGTTTTTTGCGACTTTTCAATGATTTTCTGGTTTTTTCGAATTTTTGTGATGTTTGTACTTTCCATACCGATTTTTCTACAATTTTTGCAAATTTACTGAATTTGGTATTATTTTTTTTCTTTCATCGGTCCTTGTTTCGATATTTTCTTTTCTATCCTTTAGGGGGTTTTTGGTTTTCTAACTTAAAAATTTATATCATTTTTGTCCCTTTCAAAATTCTAATTTCCTTGCGTCTACCTCTTAACAAAAATTCAAATTTGGAGGGAAATTTACTTCAAAAAAATGTAACACCATATTGAACCTCGTAAGGTAAAAAATTTGAAAGAAGTAAAGTATTTTAAAAACATATTTAACCTGATAATCTAAAATAATAAAATCGTAGATTGTATTACAAAACCCTGATTTTCACATATCTGGCTCTTGAGAAAATAAAATTTCATATTTAACCTTAAAGGGCTTAATTTTCGCACATAAACCTCATAGAAAGAGGAAAATTGCCTAAAAAATATTTTTCGCATATATTCCTATCGAAAACTAAAATACAAGACTCAATTTCAAAATCTTAATTATCGCATATATATCCCTTATTAGAATGAAATGCAAATTTCAAACAGAATTTTCACGATCTTTTTGTAGTTTGTCGGATTTTTTATACTTTCATGAAATTTAAGGGGATTTTTTGAGATTCCAATGATTTTATGGACTTTTAGAGTTTTTCTTGTGACATTGCGTACTTTTACCGATTTTCTATAATTATTTATAATTTAATGAATTTTATTTTTTTTTTTATTCTCAAGGGTTTTTCTTAAGTTTTTGAATTTTCAAGGGTTGCTTTTTCATATTTCTTTGCTATTTTTTTGGGAATTTTCTGGTTTTCTATACGTGGAAAGTTCTTTCTTGATTTTTTGCCTCATTCAAAAATTTTAATTTACTTGCGTATACCTCGTAAAACAATTCAAGGCCCCTTGGAGAATTCAATTTAAAAATGAAAATCACATTGAACCTCGTAATGTAAAAAACTGAAAGACGTAAAGTATTTTGACAATATTTTTAACCTCATACCGTAAAAAATGAAATCGCAAATTCGATTCAAAAAACCCTGATATTCACATATATGGCTCTAGAAAATATAAAAATTTCATATTTAACCTTCCGGGGCTTAAGTTTTGAAGAAAAACCTCATTGAAAGAGAAAAATTGCCTAAAACAATATTTTTAGCAGATATACCTCGTGGAAAATGATATTGAGGATTCAACTTCAAAATCGTAATTATCGCATATATACCCCATAAGAGAATGAAATGCATATTCAAAATATAATTCTGATGATCGTTTGATAGTTTCTGGGATTTTGTTATACTTTCATGAAGTTTAGTGGGTTTTTTGAGATTTCAATGATTTTCTGGTTTTTTAGATTTTTTTTTGTGACGTTTTGTACTTTCACCGATTTTCTACAATTTTTGAAAATTTAAAATTTAATGAATTTGGTATTATTTTTTTTACTTTCATCGGTTGTTTTCGTATTTCTTTCTATTCCTTTAGGGGGTTTTATGGTTTTCTATACTTTTAAAAATTTTATATCATTTTTTGTCCCTTTCAAAATTCTAATTTACTTGCGTATACCTCTTAAAAAAAATTCAAATTTGGACGGGAAACTTACTTCAAAAAAATGTAACACGATATTGAACCTCGTAAGGTAAAAAATTTGAAAGAAGTAAAGTATTTTAAAAACATATTCAACCTGATAATCTGAAAAAATAAAATCGAAGATTGGATTACAAAACCCTGATTTTCAAATATCTGGCTCTTGAGAAAATAAAATTTCATATTTAACCTTAAAGGGCTTAATTTTCGCATATAAACATCATTGAAAGAGGAAAATTGCCTAAAAAATATTTTTCGCATATATTCCTATCGAAAACTAAAATACAAGACTAAATTTCAAAATCTTAATTATTGCATATATATCCCTTATTAGAATGAAATGCAAATTTAAAACAGAATTTTCATGTTCTTTTTGTAGTTTTTCGGATTTTTTATACTTTCATGAAATTTAAGGGGATTTTTTGAGATTCCAATGATTTTATGGACTTTTAGAGTTTTTCTTGTGACATTGCGTACTTTTACCGATTTTCTATAATCATTTATAATTTAATGAATTTTATATTTCTTTTTAATTCTCAAGGGTTTTTCTTAAGTTTTTGAATTTTCAAGGGTTGCTTTTTCATATTTCTTTGCTATTTTTTTGGGAATTTTCTGGTTTTCTATACAGGGAAAGTTCTTTCTTGATTTTTTGCCTCATTCAAAAATTTTAATTTACTTGCGTATACCTCCTAAAACAATTCAAGGTCCCTTGGAGAATTCAATTTAAAAATGAAAATCACATTGAACCTCGTAATGTAAAAAATTGAAAGACGTAAAGTATTTTAACAATATTTTTAACCTCATACAGTAAAAAATTAAATCGCAAATTCGATCCTGATATTCACATATATGGCTCTAGAAAATATGAAATTTCATATTTAACCTTACGGGGCTTAAGTTTTGAAGAAAAACCTCATTGAAAGAGAAAAATTGCCTAAAAAACTATTTTTAGCAGATATACCTCGTGGAAAATGATATTGAGGATTCAACTTCAAAATCTTAATTATCGCATATATACCCCATAAGACAATGAAATGCATATTCCAAATATAATTCTGATGATCGTTTTATAGTTTCTGGGATTTTGTTATACTTTCATGAAGTTTAATGGGTTTTTTGAGATTTCAATGATTTTCTGGTTTTTTCGATTTTTTTTTATCATGTTTTGTACTTTCAATGATTTTCTACAATTTTTGTAAATTTAATGAATTTGGTATTATGTTGTTTACTTTCATCATCATCGGTTGGGTTAACGGGGGGAGTTTATTTCTATTCCTTTAGGGGGTTTTATGGTTTTCTATACTTTTAAAAATTTTATATCATTTTTTGTCCCTTTCAAAATTCTATTTTACTTGCGTATACCTCTTAAAAAAAATTCAAATTTGGATGGGAAACTTACTTCAAAAAAATGTAACACGATAGTGAACCTCGTAAGGTAAAAAATTTGAAAGAAGTAAAGTATTTTAAAAACATATTTAACCTGATAATCTGAAAAAATAAAATCGCAGATTGGATTACAAAACCCTGATTTTCAAATATCTGGCTCTTGAGAAAATAAAATTTCATATTTAACCTTAAAGGGCTTAATTTTCGCACATAAACCTCATAGAAAGAGGAAAATTGCCTAAACAAATATTTTTCGCATATATTCCTCTCGAAAACAAAAATACAAGGCTAAATTTCAAAATCTTAATTATCGCATATATATCCCTTATTAGAATGAAATGCAAATTTAAAACAGAATTTTTATGTTCTTTTTGTAGTTTGTCGGATTTTTTATACTTTCATCATGAAATTTTAAGGGGATTTTGTTGAGATTCCAATGATTTGATGGACCTTTTTTTAGAGTTTTTTCTTGTGAATTGCGTACTTTTTACCGATTTTCTATAATTATTTATAATTTAATAAATTTTATATTTTTTTTTAATTCTCAAGGGTTTTTCTTAAGTTTTTGAATTTTCAAGGGTTGCTTTTTCATATTTCTTTGCTATTTTCTTGGGAATTTTCTGGTTTTCTATACATGGAAAGTTCTTTCTTGATTTTTTGCCTCATTCAAAAATTTTAATTTACTTGCGTATACCTCGTAAAACAATTCAAGGTCCCTTGGAGAATTCAATTTAAAAATGAAAATCACATTGAACCTCGTAATGTAAAAAATTGAAAGACGTAAAGTATTTTAACAATATTTTTAACCTCATATTGTAAAAAATTAAATCGCAAATTCGATTAAAAAAATCCTGATATTCACATATATGGCTCTAGAAAATATGAAATTTCATATTTAACCTTACGGGGCTTAATTTTTGAAGAAAAACCTCACTGAAAGAGAAAAATTGCCTAAATAATATTTTTAGCAGATATACCTCGTGGAAAATGATATTGAGGATTCAACTTCAAAATCTTAATTATCGCATATATACCCCATAAGAGAATGAAATGCATATTCAAAATATAATTCTGATGATCCTTTTATAGTTTCTGGGATTTTGTTAGACTTTCATGAAGTTTAATGGGTTTTTTGAGATTTCAATGATTTTCTGGTTTTTTCGAATTTTTTTGTGATATTTTGTACTTTCACCGATTTTCTACAATTTTTGCAAATTTAATGAATTTGGTATTATTTTTTTTACTTTCATCGGTTGTTTTCGTATTTTCTTTCTATTCCTTTAGGGGGTTTTATGGTTTTCTATACTTTTAAAAATTTTATATCATTTTTTGTCCCTTTCAAAATTCTAATTTACTTGCGTATACCTCTTAAAAAAAATTCAAATTTGGACGGGAAACTTACTTGAAAAAAATGTAACAAGATATTGAACCTCGTAAGGTAAAAAATTTGAAAGAAGTAAAGTATTTTAAAAACATATTTAACCTGATAATCTGAAAAAATAAAATCGAAGATTGGATTACAAAACCCTGATTTTCAAATATCTAGCTCTTAAGAAAATAAAATTTCATATTTAACCTTAAAGGGCTTAATTTTCGCATATAAACATCGTTGAAAGAGGAAAATTGCCTAAAAAATATTTCTCGCATATATTCCTATCGAAAACTAAAATACAAGACTAAATTTCAAAATCTTAATTATCGCATATATATCCCTTATTAGAATGAAATGCAAATTTAAAACAGAATTTTCATGTTCTTTTTGTAGTTTGTTAGATTTTTTATACTTTCATGAAATTTAAGGGGATTTTTTGAGATTCCAATGATTTTATGGACTTTTAGAGTTTTTCTTGTGACATTGCGTACTTTTACCGATTTTCTATAATTATTTATAATTTAATGAATTATATATTTTTTTTTATTCTCAAGGGTTTTTCTTAAGTTTTTGAATTTTCAAGGGTTGCTTTTTCATATTTCTTTGCTATTTTTTTGGGAATTTTCTGGTTTTCTATACATGGAAAGTTCTTTCTTGATTTTTTGCCTCATTCAAAAATTTTAATTTACTTGCATATACCTCGTAAAACAATTCAAGGTCGCTTGGAGAATTCAATTTAAAAATGAAAATCACATTGAACCTCGTAATGTAAAAAATTGAAAGACGTAAAGTATTTTAACAATATTTTTAACCTCATACCGTAAAAAATTAAATCGCAAATTCGATTAAAAAAACCCTGATATTCCCGATAGTTGGCTCTAGAAATATGAAATTTCATATTTAACCTTACAAGGCTTAATTTTTGCAGAAAAACCTCATTGAAAGACAAAAATTGCCTAAAAAAATTTTTTTAGCAGATATAACTCGTGAAAAATGATATTGAGGATTCAACTTCAAAATCTTAATTATCGCATATATACCCCACAAGAGAATGAAATGCATATTTAAAATATAATTCTGATGATCGTTTTATAGTTTCTCGGATTTTGTTATACTTTTATGAAGTTTAATGGGTTTTTTGAGATTTCAATGATTTTCTGGTTTTTTAGATTTTTTTTTTGTGATGTTTTGTGCTTTCACCGATTTTCTACAATTTTTGCAAATTTAATGAATTTGGTATTATTTTTTTTTACTTTCATCGGTTTTTTTTAAGTTTTTGAACTTTCAAGGGAGGTTTCTTTCGTATTTTCTTTCTATTCTTTTAGGGAGTTTTATTGTTTTCTATACCTTTAAAAATTTTCTATCATTTTTTGTCCCTTTCAAAATTCTAATTTACTTGCGTCTACCTCTGTAAAAAATTCAAATTTGGATGGAAAACTTACTTCAAAAAAATGTAACACATATTGAACCTCGTAAGGTAAAAAATTTGAAAGAAGTAAAGTATTTTAAAAACATATTTAACCTGATAATCTGAAAAAATAAAATCGCAGATTGGATTACAAAACCCTGATTTTCACATATCTGGCTCTTGAGAAAATAAAATTTCAAATTTAACCTGAAAGGGCTTAATTTTCGCATATAAACCTCATTGAAAGAGGAAAATTACCTAAAAAAATATTCTTCGCATATATTCCTCCCGAAAACTAAAATACAAGACTCAATTTCAAAATCTTAATTATCGCATATATATCCCTTATTAGAATGAAATGCAAATTTCAAACAGAATTTTCACGATCTTTTTGTAGTTTGTCGGATTTTTTATACTTTCATGAAATTTAAGGGGATTTTTTGAGATTCCAATGATTTTATGGACTTTTAGAGTTTTCCATGTGACATTGTGTACTTTTACCGATTTTCTATAATTTTTTATAATTTAATGAATTTTATTTTTTTTTTAATTCTCAAGGGTTTTTCTTAAGTTTTTGAATTTTCGAGGGTTGCTTTTTGATATTTCTTTGCTATTTTTTTGGGAATTTTCTGGTTTTCTATACATGGAAAGTTCTTTCTTGATTTTTTGCCTCATTCAAAAATTTTAATTTACTTGCGTATACCTCGTAAAAAAAATTCAAGGTTGCTTGGAGAATTCCATTTAAAAATGAAAATACACGTTGAACCTCGTAATGTAAAAAATTGGAAGAAGTAAAGTATTTTAACAGTATTTTTAACCTCATATCGTAAAAAATCAAATCCCAAATTCGATTAAAAAAACCCTGATTTTCACATATATATGGCTCTAGAAAATATCAAATATCATATTTAACCTTACAGGGCTTAATTTTTGCAGAAAAACCTCATTGAAAGAAAAAAATTGCCCAAGAAAATATTTTTAGCAGATATACCTCGTGAAAAATGATATTGAGGATTCAACTTCAAAATCTTAATTATGGCATATATACCCCATAGGAGAATGAAATGCATATTGAAAATATAATTCTGATGATCGTTTTATAGTTTTTGGGATTTTGTTATACTTTCATGAAGTTTAATGGGTTTTTTGAGACTTCAATGATTTTCTGGTTTTTTCGATTTTTTTTTTGTGATGTTTTGTACTTTCACCGATTTTCTACAATTTTTGCACATTTAATGAATTTGGTATTTTTTTTTTACTTTCATCGGTTTTTTTAACCGTACAGGGCTTAATTTTTGCAAAAAAACGTCATTGAAAGAAACAAATTGCCTAAAAAAATTTTTTTCGCAGATATACCTCGTGAAAAATGATATACAGGATTCAACTTCACCCCAAACGAGAATGAAATGCATATTTAAAATATAATTCTGATGATCGTTTTATAGTTTCCGGGATTTTGTTATACTTTCATGAAGTTTAATGGGTTTTTTGAGACTTCAATGATTTTCTAGTTTTTTTTATTTTTTTTGTGATGTTTTGTACTTTCATCGATTTTCTACAATTTTTGAAATTTAATGAATTTGGTATTATTTTTTTTACTTTCATCGGTTTTTTTAAGTTTTTGAACTTTCAAGGGAGGTTTCTTTCGTATTTTCTTTCTATTCCTTTAGGGAGTTTTATGGTTTTCTATACTTTTAAAAATTTTCTATCATTTTTTGTCCCTTTCAAAATTCTAATTTACTTGCGTATACCTCTTAAAAAAAATTCAAATTTGGATGGAAAACTTACTCCAAAAGAATGTAACACGATATTGAACCTCGTAAGGTAAAAAATTTGAAAGAAGTAAAGTATTTTAAAAACATATTTAACCGGATAATCTGAAAAAATAAAATCGCAGATTGGATTACAAAACCCTGATTTTCACATATCTGGCTCTTGAGAAAATAAAATTTCATATTTAACCTTAAAGGGCTTAATTTTCGCATATAAACCTCATTGAAAGAGGAAAATTGCCTAAAAAAATATTCTTCGCATATATTCCTCCCGAAAACTAAAATACAAGACTCAATTTCAAAATCTTAATTATCGCATATATATCCCTTATTAGAATGAAATGCAAATTTAAAACAGAATTTTCATGTTCTTTTTGTACTTTGTCGGATTTTTTATACTTTCATGAAATTTAAGGGGATTTTTTGAGATTCCAATGATTTTATGGACTTTTAGAGTTTTTCTTGTGACATTGCGTACTTTTACCGATTTTCTATAATTATTCATAATTTAATGAATTTTATATTTTTTTTAATTCTCAAGGGTTTTTCTTAAGTTTTTGAATTTTCAAGGGTTGCTTTTTCATATTTCTTTGCTATTTTTTTGGGAATTGTCTGGTTTTCTATACATGGAAAGTTCTTTCTTGATTTTTTGCCTCATTCAAAAATTTTAATTTACTTGCGTATACCTCGTAAAACAATTCAAGGTCCCTTGGAGAATTCAATTTAAAAATGAAAATCACATTGAACCTCGTAATGTGAAAAATTGAAAGACGTAAATTATTTTAACAATATTTTTAACCTCATACCGTAAAAAATTAAATCGCAAATTCGATTAAAAAAACCCTGATATTCACATATATGGCTCTAGAAAATATGAAATTTCATATTTAACCGTACGGGGCTTAATTTTCGAAGAAAAACACCATTGAAAGAGAAAAATTGCCTAGAAAAATATTTTTAGCAGATATACCTCGTGGAAAATGATATTGAGGATTCAGCATGAAAATCTTAATTATCACATATATACCCCATAAGAGAATGAAATGCATATTCAAAATATAATTCTGAAGATCGTTTTATAGTTTCCTGGATTTTGTTATACTTTCATGAAGTTTAATGGGTTTTTTGAGATTTCAATGATTTTCTGGTTTTTTACATTTTTTTTTGTGATGTTTTGTACTTTCACCGATTTTCTACAATTTTTGCAAATTTAATGAATTTGGTATTATTTTTTTTTACTTTCATCGCTTTTTTTTCGTATTTTCTTTCTATTCCTTTAGGGGGTTTTATGGTTTTCTATACTTTTAAAAATTTTCTATCATTTTTTGTCCCTTTCAAAATTCTAATTTACTTGCCTATACCACTTTAAAAAATTCAAATTTGGATGGGAAACTTACTTCAAAAAAATGTAACACGATATTGAACCTCGTAAGGTAAAAAATTTGAAAGAAGTAAAGTATTTTAAAAACATATTTAACCTGATAATCTGAAAAAATAAAATCGCAGATTGGATTACAAAACCCTGATTTTCACAAATCTGGCTCTTTAGAAAATAAAATTTCATATTTAACCTTAAAGGGCTTAATTTTCGCATATAAACTCGTTGAAAGAGGAAAATTGCCTAAAAAAATATTTTTCGCCTATATTCCTCTCGAAAACAAAAATACAAGACTCAATTTCAAAATCTTAATTATCGCATATATATCCCTTATTAGAATGAAATGCAAATTTAAAACAAAATTTTCATGTTCTTTTTGTAGTTTGTCGGATTTTTTATACTTTCATGAAATTTAAGGGGATTTTTTGAGATTCCAATGATTTTATGGACTTTTAGATTTTTTCTTGTGACATTGCGTACTTTTACCAATTTTCTATAATTATTCATAATTTAATGAATTTTACATTTTTTTTAATTCTCAAGGGTTTTTCTTAAGTTTTTGAATTTTCAAGGGTTGCTTTTTTATATTTCTTTGCTATTTTTTTGGGAATATTCTGGTTTTCTATACATGGAAAGTTCTTTCTTGATTTTTTGCCTCATTCAAAAATTTTAATTTACTTGCGTATACCTCGTAAAAAAATTCAAGGTCGCTTGGAGAATTCAATTGAAAAATAAAAATACACATTGAACTTCGTAATGTAAAAAATTGGAAGAAGTAAAGTATTTTAACAATATTTCTAACCTCATGCCGTAAAAAATTAAATCGCAAATTCGATTAAAAAAACCCTGATATTCACATATATGGCTCTAGAAAATATGAAATTTCATATTTAACCTTACGGGGCTTAATTTTTGAAGAAAAACCTCATTGAAAGAGAAAAATTGCCTAAAAAAATATTTTTAGCAGATATACCTCTTGGAAAATGATATTGAGGATTCAACTTCAAAATCTTAATTATCGCATATATACCCCATAAGAGAATGAAATGCATATTCAAAATATAATTCTGATGATCGTTTTATAGTTTCTGGGATTTTGTTATACTTTCATGAAGTTTAATGGGTTTTTTCAGATTTCAATGATTTTCTGGTTTTTTACATTTTCTTTTGTGTTGTTTTGTACTTTCACCGATTTTCTACAATTTTAGCAAATTTAATGAATTTGGTATTATTTTTTTTTACTTTCATCGCTTTTTTTCGTATTTTCTTTCTATTTCTTTAGGGGGTTTTATGGTTTTCTATACTTTTAAAAATTTTCTATCATTCTTTGCCCCTTTCAAAATTCTAATTTACTTGCGTTTACCTCTTAAAAAATATTCAAATTTGGATGGGAAACTTACTTCAAAAAAATGTAACACGATATTGAACCTCGTAAGGTAAAAAATTTGAAAGAAGTAAAGTATTTTAAAAACATATTTAACCTGATAATCTGAAAAAATAAAATCGCAGATTGGATTACAAAACCCTGATTTTCAAATATCTGGCTCTTGAGAAAATAAAATTTCATATTTAACCTTAAAGGGCTTAATTTTCGCATATAAACCTCATTGAAAGAGAAAAATTGCCTAAAAAAATATTTTTCGCTTATATTCCTCTCGAAAACTAAAATACAAGACTCAATTTCAAAATCTTAATTATCGCATATATATCCCTTATTAGAATGAAATGCAAATTTGAAACAGAATTTTCATGTTCTTTTTGTAGTTTGTCGGATTTTTTATACTTTCATGAAATTTAAGGGGATTTTTTGAGATTCCAATGATTTTATGGACTTTTAGAGTTTTTCTTGTGACATTGAGTACTTTTACCGATTTTCTATAATTATTTATAATTTAATGAATTTTATATTTTTTTTAATTCTCAAGGGTTTTTCTTAAGTTTTTGAATTTTCAAGGGTTGCTTTTCTATATTTCTTTGCTATTTTTTTGGGAATTTTCTGGTTTCCTATGCTTTGAAATTCTTTCTTGATTTTTTTGCCTCATTCAAAAATTTTAATTTACTTGCGTGTACCTCGTAAAAAAATTCAAGGTTGCTTGGAGAATTCAATTTAAAAATGAAAATACACATTGAACCTCGTAATGTAAAAAAATGGAAGAAGTAAAGTATTTTAACAATATTTTTAATCGCATTTCGTAAAAAATTAAATCGCAAATTCGATTGAAAAAACCCTGATTTTCACATATATGACTCTAGAAAATATGAAATTTCATATTTAACCTTAAAGGGCTTAAGTTTCGCAGAAAAAACTCATTGAAAGAAAAAAATTGCCTAAAAAAATATTTTTAGCAGATATACCTCGTGAAAAATGATATTGAGGATTCAACTTCAAAATCTTAATTATCGCATATATACCCCACAAGAGAATGAAATGCATATTCAAAATATAATTCTGATGATCGTTTTATAGTTTCTCGGATTTTGTTATACTTCATGAAGTTTAAAGGGTTTTTTGAGATTTCAATGATTTTCTGGTTTTTTAGATTTTTTTTTGTGATGTTTTGTTCTTTCACCGATTTTCTACAATTTTTGCAAATTTAATGAATTTGGTATTATTTTTTTATTTTCCTCGGTTTTTTTAAGTTTTTAAACTTTCAAAGGAGGTTTTTTCGTATTTTCTTTCTATTCTTCTAGGGAGTTTCATGGTTTCCTATACTTTTATAAATTTTCTATCATTTTTTGTCCCTTTCAAAATTCTAATTTACTTGCGTATACGTCTTAAAAAAATTCAAATTTGGATGGAAAACTTACTTCAAAAAAATGTAACACCATATTGAACCTCGTAAGGTAAGAAATTTGAAAGAAGTAAAGTATTTTAAAAACATATTTAACCTGATAATCTGAAAAAATAAAATCGCAGATTGGATTACAAAATCCTGATTTTCACATATCTGGCTCTTGAGAAAATAAAATTTCATATTTAACCTTAAAGGGCTTAATTTTCGCATATAAACCTCATTGAAAGAGGAAAATTGCCTCAAAAATTATTTTTCGCATATATTCCTCTCGAAAACTAAAATAGAAGACTCAATTTCAAAATTTTAATTATTGCATATATATCCCTTATTAGAATGAAATGCAAATTTAAAACAAAATTTTCACGACCTTTTTGTAGTTTGTCGGATTTTTTATACTTTCATGAAATTTTAGGGGATTTTTTGAGATTCCAATGATTTTATGGACTTTTAGTGTTTTTCATGTGACATTGGGTACATTTACCGACTTTTTATAATTTTTTTATCATTTATTGAATTTTATATTTTTTAATTCTCAAGGGTTTTTCTTAAGTTTTTGAATTTTCAAGGGTTGCTTTTTTATATTTCTTTGCTACTTCTTTGGGAATTTTCTGGTTTTCTATACATGGAAAGTTCTTTCTTGATTTTTTGCCTCATTCAAAAATTTTAATTTATGTGCGTATACCTCGTAAAAAAATTCAAGGTTGCTTGGAGAATTCAATTTAAAAATGAAAATACACATTGAACCTCGTAATGTAAAAATTGGAAGAAGTAAAGTATTTTAACAATATTTTTTACCGCATATCGTAAAAAATTAAATCGCAAATTCGATTAAAAAAACCCCGATTTTCACATATATGGCTCTAGAAAATATGAAATTTCATATTTAACCTTACAGGGCTAAATTTTTGCGGAAAAACCTCATTGAAAGACAAAAATTGCCTAAAAAAATATTTTTAGCAGATATACCTCGTGAAAAATGATATCGAGGATTCAACTTCAAAATCTTAATTATCGCATATATACCCCACAAGAGAATGAAATGCATATTCAAAATATAATTCTGATGATCGTTTTATAGTTTCTCGGATTTTGTTATACTTCATGAAGTTTAATGGGTTTTTTGAGATTTCAATGATTTTCTGGTTTTTTAGATTTTTTTTTTGTGATGTTTTGTTCTTTAACCGATTTTCTACAATTTTTGCAAATTTAATGAATTTGGTATTATTGTCTTATTTTCATCGGTTTTTTTAAGTTTTTGAACTTTCAAGGGAGATTTTTTCCTATTTTCTTTCTATTTTTCTAGGGAGTTTTATGGTTTTCTATACTTTTATAAATTTTCTATCATTTTTTGTCCCTTTCAAAATTCTAATTTACTTGCGTATACCTCTTAAAAAAATTTAAATTTGGATGGAAAACTTACTTCAAAAAAATGTAACACCATATTGAACCTCGTAAGGTAAAAAATTTGAAAGAAGTAAAGTATTTTAAAAACATATTTAACCGGATAATCTGAAAAAATAAAATCGCAGATTGGATTACAAAACCCTGATTTTCACATATCTGGCTCTTGAGAAAATAAAATTTCATATTTAACCTTAAAGGGCTTAATTTTCGCATATAAACCTCATTGAAAGAGGAAAATTGCCTAAAAAAAATATTTTTCGCATATATTCCTCTCCAAAACTAAAATACAAGACTCAATTTCAAAATTTATATTATCGCATATATATCCCTTATTAGAATGAAATGCAAATTTAAAACAGAATTTTCGTGATCTTTTTGTAGTTTGTCGGATTTTTTATACTTTCATGAAATTTAAGTTGATTTTTTGACATTCCAATGATTTTATGGACTTTTAGAGTTTTTCTTGTGACATTGGGTACTTTTACCGATTTTGTATAATTATTTATAATTTAATGAATTTTATATTTTTTTAATTCTCAAGGGTTTTTCTTAAGTTTTTGAATTTTCAAGGGTTGCTTTTTTATATTTCTTTGCTATTTTTTTGGGAATTTTCTGTTTTTGTATACATGGAAAGTTCTTTCTTGATTTTTTGCCTCATTCAAAAATTTTAATTTACTTGCGTATACCTCGTAAAAAATTCAAGGTTGCTTCGAGAATTCAATTTAAAAATGAAAATACACATTGAACCTCGTAATGTAAAAATTGGAAGAAGTAAAGTATTTTAACAATATTTTTTACCCCATATCGTAAAAAATTAAATCGCAAAATCGATTAAAAAAACCCCGATTATCACATATATGGCTCTAGAAAATATGAAATTTCATATTTAACCTTGCAAGGCTTAATTTTTGCAGAAAAACCTCATTGAAAGACAAAAATTGCCTAAAAAAAATTTTTAGCAGATATAACTCGTGAAAAATGATATTGAGGATTCAACTTCAAAATCTTAATTATCCCATATATACCCCACAAGAGAATGAAATGCATATTTAAAATATAATTCTGATGATCGTTTTATAGTTTCTCGGATTTTGTTATACTTTTATGAAGTTTAATGGGTTTTTTTGAGATTTCAATGATTTTCTAGTTTTTTAGATTTTTTTTTTGTTATGTTTTGTTCTTTCACCGATTTTCTACAATTTTTGCAAATGTAATGAATTTGGTATTATTTTTTTATTTTCCTCGATTTTTTTAAGTTTTTAAACTTTCAAGGGAGGTTTTTTCCTATTTTCTTTCTATTCTTCTAGGGAGTTTTATGGTTTTCTATTACTTATAAATTTTCTATCATTTTTTTGCCCTTTCAAAATTCTAATTTTACTTGGTATCCCTCTTAAAAAAATTCAACTTTGGATGGAAGGAAAAACTTTACTTCAAAAAAAATTAACAACCAACCATATTGAAACCTCGAAGGTAATGAACATTGGAAAGAGTAAAGTATTTAAAAAAATATTTAACGGATACTCTGAAAAAAATCAAATCGCCAAGCTTGTATTACACAACCATGATTTTCACCTATCTAGCTCTTGCAGATAAAGAAAATTTCAGATTGAACTTAAAGGGCTTAATTTTCGCATATAAACCTCATTGAAAGAGGAAAATTGCCTAAAAAAAATATTTTTCGCATATATTCCTCTCCAAAACTAAAATACAAGACTCAATTTCAAAATCTTAATTATCGCATATATATCCCTTATTAGAATGAAATGCAAATTTAAAACAGAATTTTCATGATCTTTTTGTAGTTTGTCGGATTTTTTATACTTTCATGAAATTTAAGGGGATTTTTTGAGATTCCAATGATTTTATGGACTTTTAGAGTTTTTCTTGTGACATTGCGTACTTTTACCAATTTTCTATAATTATTTATAATTTAATGAATTTTATATTTTTTTTAATTCTCAAGGGTTTTTCTTAAGTTTTTGAATTTTCAAGGGTTGCTTTTTTATATTTCTTTGCTATTTTTTTTGGGAATTTTCTGGTTTTCTATACATTGAAAGTTCTTTCTTGATTTTTTGCCTCATTCAAAAATTTTAATTTACTTGCGTATACCTCGTAAAAAATTCAAGGTTGCTTCGAGAATTCAATTTAAAAATGAAAATACACATTGAACCTCGTAATGTAAAAATTGGAAGAAGTAAAGTATTTTAACAATATTTTTTATCGCATATCGTAAAAAATTAAATCCCAAATTCGATTAAAAAAACCCCGATTTTCACATATATGGCTCTAGAAAATATGAAATTTCATATTTAACCTTACACGGCTTAATTTTTGTAGAAAAACCTCATTGAAAGACAAAAATTGCCTAAAAAAATATTTTTAGCAGATATAACTCGTGAAAAATGATATTGAGGATTCAACTTCAAAATCTTAATTATCACATATATACCCCATAAGAGAATGAAATGCATATTTAAAATATAATTCTGATGATCGTTTTATAGTTTCTCGAATTTTGTTATACTTTTATGAAGTTTAATGGGTTTTTTGAGATTTCAATGATTTTCTGGTTTTTTAGATTTTTTTTTGTGATGTTTTGTTCTTTCACCGATTTTCTACAATTTTTGCAAATTTAATGAATTTGGTATTATTTTTTTATTTTCCTCGATTTTTTTAAGTTTTTAAACTTTCAAGGGAGGTTTTTTCGTATTTTCTTTCTATTCTTCTAGGGAGTTTTATGGTTTTCTATACTTTTATAAATTTTCTATCATTTTTTGTCCCTTTCAAAATTCTAATTTACTTGCGTATACCTCTTAAAAAAATTCAAATTCGGATGGAAAACTTACTTCAAAAAAATGTAACACCATATTGAACCTCGTAAGGTAAGAAATTTGAAAGAACTAAAGTATTTTAAAAATATATTTAACCGGATAATCTGAAAAAATAAAATCACAGATTGGATTACAAAACCCTGATTTTGACATATCTGGCTCTTGAGAAAATAAAATTTCATATTTATCCTTAAAGGGCTTAATTTTCTCATATAAACCACATTGAAAGAGGAAAATTGCCTAAAAAAATATTTTTCGCATATATTCCTCTCCAAAACTAAAATACAAGACTCAATTTCAAAATTTTCATTATCGCATATATATCCCTTATTAGAATGAAATGCAAATTTAAAACAGAATTTTCATGTTCTTTTTGTAGTTTGTCGGATTTTTTATACTTTCGTGAAATTTAAGGGGATTTTTTGAGATTCCAATGATTTTATGGACTTTTAGAGTTTTTCTTGTGACATTGCGTACTTTTACCGTTTTTCTATAATTATTTATAATTTATGAATTTTATATTTTTTTTTAATTCTCAAGGGTTTTTCTTAAGTTTTTGAATTTTCAAGGGTTGCTTTTTCATATTTTTTTGCTAGTTTTTTGGGAATTTTCTGGTTTTCTATACATGGAAAGTTCTTTCTTGATTTTTTGCCTCATTCAAAAATTTTAATTTACTTGCGTATACCTCGTAAAAAAATTCAAGGTCCCTTGGAGATTTCAATTTAAAAATGAAAATACACATTGAACCTCGTAATGTAACAAATTGAAAGAAGTAAAGTATTTTAACAATATTTTTAACCTCATATCATAAAAAGTTAAATCGCAAATTCGATTAAAAAAAACCCTGATATTCACATATATGGCTCGAGAAAATATGAAATTTCATATTTAACCTTACAGGGCTTTATTTTTGCAGAAAAACCTCATTGAAAGAGAAAAATTGCCTAAAAAAATAATTTTAGCAGATATACCTCGTGGAAAATGATATTGAGGATTCAACTTCAAAATCTTAATTATCGCGTATATACCCCATAAGAGAATGAAATGCATATTCAAAATATAATTCTGATGATCGTTTTATAGTTTCTGGGATTTTGTTATACTTTCATGAAGTTTAGTGGGTTTTTTGAGATTTCAATGATTTTTTGCTTTTTTAGATTTTTTTTTTGTGACGTTTTGTACTTTCACCGATTTTCTACAATTTTTGCAAATTTAATGAATTTGGTATGGTTTTTTTTTTACTTTCATCGGTTGTTTTCGTATTTTATTTCTATTCCTTTAGGGGGTTTTATGGTTTTCTATACTTTTAAAAATTTTATATCATTTTTTGTCCCGTTCAAATTCTAATTTACGTGCGTATACCTCTTAAAAAAAGTCAAATTTGATGGGAAACTTACGGTCAAAAAAAATGGTAACACGATATTGAAACCTCGTAAGGCAAAAATTTGAAAGAGTAAAGTAAATGTTTAAAACATATTTAAAAAACCTGATAATCTGAAAAAATAAAATCGCAGATTGGATTACAAACCCCTGATTTTCAAATATCTGGCTCTTGAGAAAATAAAATTTCATATTTAACCTTAAAGGGCTGAATTTTCGCATATAAACGTCATTGAAAGAGGAAAATTGCCTAAAAAATATTTTTCGCATATATTCCTATCGAAAACTAAAATACAAGACTAAATTTCAAAATCTTAATTATCGCATATATATCCCTTATTAGAATGAAATGCAAATTTTAAACAGAATTTTCCTGTTCTTTTTGTAGTTTGTCGGATTTTTTATACTTTCATGAAATTTAAGGGGATTTTTTGAGATTCCAATGATTTTATGGACTTTTAGAGTTTTTCTTGTGACATTGCGTACTTTTACCAATTTTCTATAATTATTTATAATTTAATGAATTTTATTTTTTTTTTAATTCTCAAGGGTTTTTCTTAAGTTTTTGAATTTTCAAGGGTTGCTTTTTCATATTTCTTTGTTATTTTTTTGGGAATTTTCTGGTTTTCTATACATGGAAAGTTCTTTCTTGATTTTTTGCCTCATTCACAAATTTTAATTCACTTGCGTATACCTCGTAAAATAATTCAAGGTCCCTTGGAGAATTCAATTTAAAAATGAAAATCACATTGAACCTCGTAATGTAAAAAATTGAAAGACGTAAAGTATTTTAACAATATTTTTAACCTCATACCGTAAAAAATTAAATCACAAATTCGATTAAAAAAAACCCGGATATTCACATATATGGCTCTAGAAAATATGAAATTTCATATTTAACCTTACGGGGCTTAATTTTTGGAAAAAACCTCATTGAAAGACAAAAATTGCCTAAAAGAATATTTTTTGCAGATATACCTCGTGGAAAATGATATTGAGGATTCAACTTCAAAATCTTAATTATCGCATATATACCCCATAAGAGAATGAAATGCATATTCAAAATATAATTCTGATGATCGTTTTATAGTTTCTGGGGTTTTGTTATACTTTCATGAAGTTTATTGGGTTTTTTGAGATTTCAATGATTTTCTGGTTTTTTAGATTTTTTTTTTGTGATGTTTTGTACTTTCACCGATTTTCTAAAATTTTTGCAAATTTAATGAATTTGGTATGGTTTTTTTTTACTTTCATCGGTTGTTTTCGTATTTTATTTCTATTCCTTTAGGGGTTTTTATGGTTTTCTATACTTTTAAAAATTTTATATCATTTTTTGTCCCTTTCAAAATTCTAATTTACTTGCGTATACCTCTTAAAAAAAATTCAAATTTGGATGGGAAACTTACTTCAAAAAAATTAACACTATATTGAACCTCGTAAGGAAAAAAAATTGGAAAGAATAAAGTATTTTAAAACTATTTAACCTGATAATCTGAAAAAATAAAATCGCAGATTGG
>RXID01017048.1:0-29751 GCA_005019695.1 Trichopus zeylanicus subsp. travancoricus
TTTGTAGTTGTAGGAGCATTAGTAGAAGTAGTCGCAGTAGTCGCAGTAGAAGCAGCAGCAGCAGTATTAGTAGTAGTAGTTGTTGTAGTAATAGCAGGAGCAATAGTTGCAGAAGTAATAGTAGTAGTAGTAGTAAGAGTAGTAGTAGTAGTCGAAGTAGTAGCGGTAATTATAATAGTAGTAGCGATGGTAATAGCAGTAGTGGTAGTAGTAGCAGTTGTAGTAGTTTTGTAGCGGCTGTAGCAGCTGTAGTAGTCATAGCAGCACCATTAGCAGCAGTAGTTGTAGAAGTAGCAGTAGTAGTAGCGGTATTTGTATTAGCAGTAGTAGTAATGGTAGTAGTGGCAATAGTTTCTATAGTAGGAGTAGTAGCAATAGTCAGAGTAGTAGCAAGAGCAGTAGTTGTAGTAATATTATTAGTAGTAGTTGTAGTAACAGTAGTAGTAGTGGTTGGTGAAGTAGAGTAGTAGTAGCAGCAGTAGTTGTAGTAGTAGACGAGAAGTAGTAGTGGTTGGTGAAGTAGAATAGTAGTCGTAACAGTAGTTATAGTACTAGATGGGGAAGTCGTAGTAGTAGCAGTAGTAGCGCAAGCAGTAGTCGTAGTTGTGGTACAAGTAGTAGTCATTATTCCAGTGGTAGCAATAGTTGTTGTAGTAGTAGTTTTGCTAGTTGTGGTTTTAGTATTAGTAATAATAGTAGTTGTAGAAGTAGTATAAGTAGTAGTAGTAGCTATAGTTGCAGTAGTAGTAATAGGAGAGGTAGTAGTAGTAGCAGTAGGGGTAGTAGTGGCAGTAGTAGCAGTAGTTACTGTAGTTGCTGTTGAAGCAGTAGTAGTAGTAGTAATAGTTCCAATAATAGTTGTAGTACCAGTAGTAGCCGTGGTAGCAGCAGTTGTAGTAGTTATCGCAGTAGTAGTGTTGTAGTAAAAGTAGTAGCAGTAATAATTGTAGTAGTAGTAGTAAAAGTAGTAGTAGTAGTAGTAGTAGTAGTAGCAGCAGAAGTAGTTATAGTGGTATTTGTAACACAAGAAGTTGTAGTTTAAGGAGTAGTAGTAGCAGCGGTGGCAATAGTAGTAGTTGTAGTATAGTAGTAGTAGTAATAGTAGCAGCAATAGTAGTAGTAGTAGTAGTAGGAGAAATAGTTCTAGTAGTAGTAGCAGCAGTAGTCGTAGAAGTAGTAGGAGTAGCATTAGTAGAAATAGCAGAAGTAGTAGTAGCAGTAGTAGTAGCAGAAGTAGTAGTAGTAGTAGTAGCATTTGTAGCTTAGTAGCAGTAGTCGAAGAAGTAGTAGTAGTAGGAATAGCGGTAGTTGGAGTAATAGTAGAAGCGGTAGTTGTTGTAATAGTAGTAGTAATGGTAATATTAGTAGCAGCAGTAGGAGAAGTAGTATTAATAGTAGTAGTAGTAGTAGTAGTAGTAGTAGCTACAGTAGTTGTTGTAGTAGTAGTTTTAGTTGTAGCAGCTGTAGTAGAAGTAGCAGTACTTGTTGTAGTAGCAGAAGTTGCAGCAGTTGTAGTTGCAGTAGCTACAGTAGTAGTGGTAATAGTAGTAGTAGGAGGATGAGCGGCAGAAGTAGTAGTAGCAGCAGCAATAGGTGGAGGCAGAGCGACAATGGTAGTAGTTGGAGCTATATTAGTGGTAGTAGTAGTAGTAGTAGTTGTTGTAGTAGTTGTAGTAGTTGTTGAAACAGTAATAGTAGTAGTAGGAGTTGTGGCAATAGTAGCCGGAGTCATAGTTGTAGTAGTAGTACTAGAAGTTGTAGTAGTAGTTGTAGTAGTTGGAGTATCATTAGCAAAAATAATAGTAGTAGTTCTAGTAGTTGCATTGGTACTAATAGCAGTAGTAGTAATAGTTGCTGTTGAAGTAGTCGGAGGAGTAGCCGAAGTAGTAGTTGTAGCAGCAGCAATAGTTATAGTAGTAGCAGTAGTAGTAGTAGTAGTTGGAGTAGCAGTAGTAGTATTTGTAGAAGTTGCAACCCTAGTTGTAGTAGGAGTAGCCGTAGTATTAGCATTAGTAGTCGTAGTATTAGTAGTAGCTGTAGTTATAGTGTTAAGAGAAGTAGCAATAGTAGTAGTAGCAGCAACAATAACAACAATAAGAGTTGTTGTTGTGGTAGTAGTAGAAGTAGTTGAAGTAGTCTTAACAAAAATAGTAGTAGTCATTGAAGTAGTTATAATTGTAGTGTAGTAGTAGTAGAAGAAGTAGTAGTAGTATAGTAGGAGTAGTAGTAGTCGGACCTATAGCAGCAGTAGTAGTAGGAGTCATAGTAGTCGGAGCAATAGTAATAGTAGTAGTAGGAGGAGGAGTAGTAGTAGTAGGAGTAGTTGTAGTAGTAGTAGTAGTGGTAGTAGTAGTAGTAGTAGTAGTAGTTGTTGTTGTTGTTGTTGTTGGAGTAGTAGTTATAGTAGCAGTGGTAATAGTAGTATCGTAGTAGTAGTAGTAGTACCAGTAGCGGCAGAAGTAGTAATGGTAGTATTGGTATTAGTATTAGTAGTAGGAGTTGGAGTAAGAGTAGTAGTATGAGTAGTAATAGTTGGAGTGTTGGTATTAGTAGTAGTGGTAGTAGCAGAAGTAGTAGTGGTATTTGTAGCCACAGAAGTAGTAGTCGTAGAAGTAAAAGTAGCAGTAGTAGCAGCAACAGTGGTATTAGTTGCTGTAGCAGCAATAGTAGTAGTAATGATAGTAGTTGTAGCAGAAGTAGGGGTAGTAGTTGTTGTAGTAGTAGTAGCAGTGGTAATAGTAGTATTAGTAATAGTAGTAGTATACTAGTAGCAGATGTAGTAGTTGCAGAACTTGTAATAGTAGTATGTGTAGTAGTAGTAGTTGTTGTAGTAGTATTAGTAGTATGAGTAGGAGTTGGAGTAGGAGTTGTAGTACAAGTGGTAGTAGTTTGAGTGGTGGTATTAATAACATTAGTAGTAGCAGAAGTAGTAGCAGTATTTGTAGCCACAGTAGTAGTAGTAGTAGAAGTAACTGTAGCAGTACTAGTATTAGCAGCCGCAATGGCTGTAGTAGTAGTAGAAGAAGAAGTAGCAGCAACAGCAGTAGTAGTTGAAATAGGAGTCACAATAGTAGTAATGGTAGTTGTAGTTGCAAAAGTAGAGGTAGTAGGAGTAGTAGTAACAGTAGTGGCAGTTGTAGTAGCATTAGTAGCAGCAATAGTAGTGTTAGAAACAGTAGCAATAGTCGTAGTAGTAGTGGTATTTGCAATTGTGTTAGTAGAAGTACTAGTAGTAGGAGGAGGAGGAGCAGGAGGAGGAGCAGCAGTAGTAGCAGTAGTACGAGCAGCAGCAGCTGTAGTAGTAGTAGTTGCAGTAGTGGAACTAATAATAGTAGCAGTTCTTGTTGTCGTAGTAGTTGTTGTAGTAATATTTATAACAGTAGTAGTAATAGTAGTACTAGTGGGAGTAATAGTTGTAGTAGTAGAACAAGTAGTTGTAGGAGTAGAAGTTAGAGTAGTAGTAAGAGTTGTAGTAGTAGTAGCAGTATTAGTAGGAAGAGAAGTAGTAGGAGTAGTAGAAGTAGTAGCAGTTGTTGTAGTAGCAGCAATAGTAGAAGCAGTAGTAACAGAAATAGTAGCGGTAGTAGAAGTCGTAGTTGGTGTTGTAGTAGTTGTAATCATAGTAGCAGTTGTAATAGAAGAAGTAGTATTAGTTGTTATTGTAGAAGAAGCGGTAGTAGTAGTAGCAACAGTAGTAGTATTAGGAATAGCAGCAGAAGCTATTGCAGGTGTACTAGTAATAGTTGTAGTAGTTGTTGTTGTTATAGAAGAAGAAGAAGAAGAAGTAGTAATAGTTGTAGTAGTCGTAGTAGGAGTAACGGCAGCAGCAGGAGCACTAGTAGTTGCAGCAGTAGTAGCAATAGCAATATTGGTAGTGGTAGTAGTATTAGTAGTAGTAGTTGTAGAAGTAGTAGTAGTAGTAGTTGTTGTTGTTGTAGTAGTAGTAGCAGTAGAAGTAGGAGTAGTAGTACCAGCAGTAGTAGTGGCAGTAGTAGTAGTAGTAGTAGTAGTAGTAGTAGTAGTAGTAGTAATAGTAGTAGCAGTAGTAGCAGTTGTAGTAGTAGTAGTAGTTGTTGTTGTTGTTGTAGTAGTTGTAGTACTAATTATAGTAGTAATAATAGTTGCAGTAGTAGTAGTAGTAATAGGAGTGGTTGTAGTAGAAGTAGTGGTAGTAGTAGTAGTATTAATAGTAATAGGAGTGTTAGGAGTGGTAGTAGTAGCTACAGTTGTTGTTGTTGTTGCCGTTGTCGTATGTATAGTAGTAGCTATAAAATTATTCTTGCAGTAGTCCTAGTAGTAGTCATACTATTAGTACTAGTGTTAGTACTAGTAGTAGTACTAGCAGCAGCAGTAGTAGTAGTAATAATAGTTGTAGCAGCAGCATCGGCAATTGTAGTAGTCGTAGTCATAGTAGTAGTATTTGTAGCAGAAGTAGTAGTAGGAGGAGGAGTAGTAGTAGGAGCAACAGTAGGAGTAGTAGTAGTAGCAGTAGTAGTAGTGGCAGTAGTTGTAGTAGTAGTAGTTGTTGTTGTTGTTGTTGTTGTAGTAGTAGTAGTAGTAGCAGTAGCACTAGGTGTAGTAGTTGTAGTAGTAATAGTAGCAATGGTAATAGTAGTATTAGTGGTATTAGTAGGAGTTGGAGTTGGAGTAGTAGTACGACTAGTAGTAGTTGGAAGGGTGGTATTAGCGGTAGTACTAGTAGTAGAAGTTATAGTAGTATTTATAGCCGCAGTAGTAGTAGTACTAGAAGTAATTACAGTAGTACTAGTATTTGCAGTCGCAGTAGCAATTGTAGTAGTAGTAGAAGAAGTAGCAGTAGTAGCAGTAGGAGCAGTAGTAGTTGCAGTAGCAGTAGCAATAGTAGTAATGGTAGTAGTAGCGGAAGAAGTAGAGGTAGTAGTAGTATTAGTAATAGTTGTCAAAGTAGTTGTAGCATTAGTAGCAGCAGCACTAGTCGTAGATGTAGTAGCAATAGTCGTAGTAGTAGTGGTAGTTATGGTAGCGTTAGTAGAAGTACTAGCAGTAGCAGTAGCAGTAGTAGGAGCAGCAGCAGCAGTAGTAGTAGTAGTAGTAGTAGTAGTAGTAGTAGTAGTCACAGTAGTAGCAGTAGGAGTAGTAGTAGTAGGATTGTTAGGAGTAGTAGTAGTAGTAGTAGTAGCAACCATAGTTGTAGCTGTAGTAGTCGTAGTGGTAGTAAAAGTCGTAGTTGGTGTTGTAGTAGTTATAGTTGTAGTAGTAGTTGTAGCAGAAGAAGTAGTAGTAGTATTAGTAGTAGTTGTTGTTGTTAAAGTAGAAGTGGTAGTAGTAGGAATAGCAGTAGAAGTAGCAGCAGGAGTACAAGTAGTAGTAGTAGTAGTTGTTGTTGTTATAGAAGAAGTAGTAGTCATAGTAGTAGTGGTCTATATCACTAGGAGCACTAGTAGTTGTAGTAGTAGAACCAATGGCAGTCTTGGTAGTGGTAGTAGTAATAGTAGTTGTACTAGTAGCATTAGTAGTAGTAGTAGAAGTAGTGCTAGTAGTAGTAATAGTAGTAGTAGTAGTAGTAGCAATAGGAGTACTAGTAGTCATAGTAGTAGAAGCAGTTGTTTTAGTTGTTGTACTAGTACGTGTAGTAGTTGTAGTTGAGTAGCAGTAGTAGCAACAGGAGTAGTAGCAGTAGGAGTAGCATTAAGAGTAGCAGTAGTAGCAGCAAGAGTTCTAGTAGTAGCAGCAACAACAACAACATTAGCCATAGTAGTTGTAGTAGTATTTATAGCAGTAGTACTAGTAGCAGCAGCAGTAGCGGGAGTAGGAGTAGTAGTAGTAGCACTAGTATTTGTAGTAGTAGTAGGATTAGTAGTAGTAGTAGTTAGAGTAGGAGAAGTAGAAATATGAGTAGTAGTAGTAGTAGTAGTAGCATTAGTAGTAGTAGTAGTTGTAGTACTAATAGTGACAGTAGTAGTAGTAACAGAAATAGTAGCAGTTGGAGTAGTAGTTATACAAGTAGTAGTATTCATAGTTGTAGTAGCAATATCAGTACTAGCAGTAGTTGTAATCGTAGCAGCAGTAGCAGTTGTAGTATTACTAGTTGTGCTAGTAGTTTTAGTAATAGTAGTAGTAGTGGTAGTAGTAGACATACTACTAGTAGTAGTAGTAGTAGTACTAGGGGTAGAAGGAGTAGTAGTAGTGATAGTAGTAGTTGTTGTTGTAGTAGTAGCAGTAGCAGTTGTTGTAGTAGTAGTTGCAGTAGTACTAGTAGTAGTAGTTGTCGCAATGGCAGTAGTAGTAGTAGGAGTAGTAGTAAGAATAGTAGTAGGAGTACTAGTAGTAGTACTCGTAGTAGTTGTAGTTGTAGTAGTTGTAGGAGTAGTAGTAGGAGTTGTGGTAGTAGTAATAGTGCTAGCAAGAGTAGTTGTAGTCGTAGTACTAGGAGTAGGAGTAGTAGCAGTTGTTGTAGCAGTAGTAGTAGAAGCAATAGTAGTAACAATAATAGTAGTAGTTGTTGTTGTAGTAGCAATATTAGTAGTAGTAGTACAAGGAGTAGTTGTAGGAGTAGGAGTAGGAGTAGTAGCAGTGGTTGTAGTAGTAATTGTGGCAGTAATATTTGTAGTAGTTGTAGTAGCAGTAGCAGCAGTTGTTGTGGTAGTAGTGATTGCGGTACTGATAGTAGTATTAGTAGCAGTACTAGTCGTATTAGTAGTAGTAGCAGCAGCAGTAGCAGCAGTCGTAGTAATAGTAGTATTACAAGTAGTATTAGTAGTTGTAGTAGTAGTAGTAGTATTAGTAGTAGTGGAGGAGTAGTAGTAGTCGTAGTAGGATTGGTAGTAGTAGTAGTAGTAGTATTACTAGTAATAGTAGTAGTGGTAATAGTCATTGTAGGAGTTGGAGTAGGAGCAGTAGTAGTAGTCATAATTGGAGTAGTGCTACTAGTAGTAGTTGCAGTTGGAGTCATACCAGGAGTAGTAGCAGCAGTAGTAGTTGTAGTACTAGAAGTAGTAGTAGTAGTAGTATTAGGAGCCGCAGTGGCAGTAGTAGTAGTAGCAGTAGTAATGGCAGTTGTAGTAGCAGTAGTAGCAGTATTTGTAGTAGTAGTAGTAGTAGCAGTAGTAGTTGTAGTAATAAAAGTGTAAAAGTAGTAGTTGTTGTGCCAGCAGTAGCAAGCGACAGAGTAGTTGTAGTAGAAGTAGCCATGTTCATGCAGCTGTGGTACTAGTAGTAGTAGTAGTAGTAGTCATAGTATAGTAGTACATCACAGCCATGAGCATCGTAGTCGTAGTAGTAGTAGTAGTAGTAATAGAAGTAGTGGTAGTAGTAATAATATAGAATGTAGTTGTAGTAGTAGCAATTGTTGCGGCAGTAGTAGCAATAGCAGTAGTTAGTAGAAGAAGAAGCAATAGTAGCAGTAGTAGTAGCAGCAGTAGTGGTAGATGTAATTGTTGTGGTAGTAGTTATAGTAGTAGGTGGAAGAGTAGCAGTAGTAGTAGTAGTAGTACTAGTAGTAGTTGTTGTTGTCGTTGTTGTAGTTCCTGTATTAGTTATAGTAGTAGTAGTAGTAGTAGTAGTAGAAGTGGTAGAAGAAGTAGAAGTAGTAGTAGTAGTAGATGTACTAGTAGTACGAATGTTAAGAGCAGTAGTAGTAGTAGCAGTAGTAGTAGTACTAGAAGTAGTAGTGCTAGTTGTAGTAGTAGTATTCATCATAGTTGTAGTCGCAGATGTAGTAGTAGTAGTGGTTGTTGTTGTTATTGTAGTAGTAGTAGCAACAACAGTATTGGTGTCGATAGTAGTAGTAGTAGTACTAGTAGTAGTAGTGGTTGTTGTAGTAGAAGTAGAAGTAGAAGTAGTAGCAGTAGTCGGGGTAGTAGTAGTAGTACTAGTAATAGTAGGAGTAGGAGTAGTAAGAGAAGTAGGAGTAGTAGCAGTAGTAGCAGGTTTTGCTACTACCGCAGTAGCAACATTGGTAGTTGTTGTAGTAGCAGTAGTTGTAGTAGTAGCGACACTAGTAGTAGTAGCAATAGTAGTAACAGTTGTTGTTGTTGTTGTTGTTGTAGTAGTTCTAATACTATTAGCAGTAGTAGAAGTAGTAGTAGTACTAAAAGGTATTGTAGTGGTAGTTGTAGGAGTAGCAGTGCAAGTAGAAGTAGTAGTAGTAGTACTGCTAGAGTTAGTAGTTGTAATAGGCGTTGGTGTTGGAGTAGGGGTTGTGGCACAAGCATTGGTAGTAGTAGTAGTAGTAGGGGGAGGAGTAGGAGTAGTAGGAGTAGAGATAGATGTAGTAGCTGTAGCAGCAGTAATAGTAGAACTAGTTGCAGTTGCAGGAGGAGGAGTAGTAGTTGTAGCAATAGTGGTAGTAGCAGTAGTAGTCGAAGCAATAATAGTAGTAATAACCGAATTAATAGCAGTAGTAGGAGTAGTAGTTGTAGTAGCGGTAGTAGTGGTGGTAATAGTAGTAGAAGTACTTGTACCAATATTAGTAGTAATATTAGTGGTAGTAGCAGTAGTACTAGTACTAGTAGTAGCAGCCGTAGGTGTAGAAGTAGGTGTAGTAGTAGTGGTGGTACTAGTAGTAGTAGTAGTAGCAGTAGTACGAGTAGGAGTAGGAGTAGTAGTAGCAATAGTTGGAGTAGGAGTAGTAATAGTCATGGCAGGAGCAGACGTAGGAGTAGTAGTAGTAATTGTTATTGTTGTTGTTGAAGTAAAAGTAGTATTAGTTGTAGTAGCTGTAGTAGCAGTAGTATTAGTTGTAGTAGTATTAATAGTTGTAGTAAGGGTAGGATTGGGAGTAATAGTAATTGTAGTGGTAGTTGTAGTAGTTGTAGGAGTAGTAGTAGCAATAGGATGTAGGAGTAGTAGAAGTTGTACTAGTGATAGAAGTAGTAGCAGTAGTAGCAGCCGCAAAAGTAGTAGTTGCAGTAGTACTAATAGATATAGTACTAGTAGTGGTTGTAGCAAAAGGAGTAGTAGTGGTAATAGCAAGAGTAGGAGTAGTAGTTGTTGTTGTTGTAGCAGTACTAGTTGTAGTAGTACTAGCAGTAGAATGAGTAGAGTAGGAGTAGGAATACTTGTAGCAGTTGTAGGAGTAAGAGTTGTTGTAGTAGTGGTTGAAGCAGGACTACTAGTAGTAGTAGTAGTAGTTGTGGTTGTCAAAGTAGAAGTAGTGTTAGTAGTAGTTGTTGCTGTAATGGCAGTATTAGTTGTTGTAGCAGTAGTAGTAGTAGTAGCAGTCTCAATGGTAGTATTTGTCGTAGTAGTAGTAGTAGGAGGAGGAGGAGGAGGAGGAGGAGTTGGAGTAGGAGCAGTTGTACTAGTAATAGAGGTAGTAGTAGCAGCAGCTGTTACAATAGTAGTATTTTTCATAGTAGTAGTAGTGGTAGTAGTAGCAGCAGCAGTAGTAGTAGCAATAGAAGTAGTTGTGGTAATAGCAGTAGCAATAGTAATAGTAGTAGCAGTCGTAATAGTAGTAGTAGAAACATTAGTAGTGGGAGCAGCAGTAGAAGTAGTAGCAATAGCAGTAGGAGTAGTTGTTGTTGTAGTAGTTGTAGTAGTTGAAGTTGTCGGAGGAGTGGTAGGAGTAGGAGTTGGAGTGGGAGTGGCCGTACAAGTTGTAGAAGTTGTAGTACTTGTAGGAGGAGTAGTAGTAGTAATAGCAAGAGTAGTAGTAGTAGTAGTAGTAGTAGTAGTTGGAGGAGGAGGAATAGTTGTAGTAGTAGTCATAGGAGTAGGAGTATGAGTGGTAATAGGAGTAGTATCAGTAGCAATACTAGTAGTAGTAGGAGTGCTCGTAATAGCAGTAGTTGGAGTTGTAGGAGTCGTAGGCATAGTAGCAACAGTAGTAGCAGCAGTAGTAACAGTAATGGTAGTAGTTGTAGTTGGAGTACTAGTAGTAGTAGTAGTAGTTGTAGTAGCAGCAGCAGCAGTAGCAGCAGTGGTAGTAGTGGTCGCAGCAGTAGTACTATTAGAAGTAGTAGTAGTAGTAGCAGCAACAACAACAGAAGTCATAATAGCAGCTGTAGTAGTAGTATTGGGAGTAGTAGAGGAGTAAGAGTTGGAGTTCGAGTGGTAGTAGCGGAAGTAGTAGTACTTGTAGTTTTAGTTGCACTAGTAGTAGGAGCAATAATAGTAGTATTATAGGAGCAACAGTAGTAGTAGTGGTATAAGTAGTAGTTGTAGTCTAGTAATAGTAGCAGTCCAAGCAGCTATACTAGTAGTAACAGTTGTAGTAGTAGTAAAATTAGTAGTAGTAGGAGTAGTAGAAGTAGTAGTAGAGGTAGTAGTGGTTGGAGTAGTAGCTGTAGTAGTAGTAGCAGGAGGAGTAGTAGTAGTAGTTGTTGTTGTTGTTGCAGCAATAGTAGTATTAGCAGTTATAGTAGCAGTACTATGAGTAGTAGTAATTCTAGTAGCAGCAGTAACAGTAGTTGTTGGTTTGTGAGTAGGAGTTGTTGTATGAGTAATAGTAGTAGGAGTAGTACTATTAGAAGTAGTAGTAGTAGGAGTAGTAGTATTAGTAGTAGTAGTAGTAGTAGTCTTAGTAATCATAGTAATTATAGTAGTAGTACTTGGAGTTGCAGCTGTAGCAGCAGCAGCAGTAGAAGTTGATGTAGTAGTAGCAATACTAGTAGTAGTGGCAGTAGTTGCAGTAGCAAGAGCAGTAGTAGTAGTAGTAGTGGTAGTAGTAGTAGTAGAAGTCGTTGTAACAGTAGTTGTAGTAGTAGTAGTAAAAATAGTAGTAGTTGTTGTTGTTGTTATATTAGTAGTAATAGTAGGAGCATTAGTAGTAGTAATAGCAGTAGTCGCAGTAGTAGTAGTAGTAGGAGGAGGAGGAGGAGTAGTAGGAGTAGCAATAGAAGTAGTATTAGTAGTGACAGTAGCAGTAGTCGTTGTAGCAGTAGTAATTGTAATAATAGGAGTTGTAGCTATAGTAGTTATCGTAGTAGTAGTAGTAGTAGTAGTAGTAGCAGTAGTAGTTCTTATTGTTGTTGTTGTTGTGGTTGTCGTTGTAGAAGCATTCATAGTAATAGGTGTAGTAGTACTATTAGTGGTAGCAACAGTAGTAGTAGTAGCCGCAACAACAATAGCAGCAACAGCAGCAACACCAGTAGTAGCGGTAAGAGTAGCAGTAGGAGTAGTAGTAGTAGGAGTAGTAGTAGTTGTAGTAGTAGTAGTAGTAGTAGTAGTAGTAGTAGAAGAAGAAGCACAAGAATTAGTAGTAGTAGAAGTCTTAGTAGTAGAAGAAGTAGTAGTTTTTGTAGTAGTAATAGTGGTAGTAGTAGAAGTAGTAGTAGTAGTAGAAGTAGTTGCAATAATAGTGTAGTAGTAGTAGCAGTAGCAGTAGTTGCCAAAGTAATGTAGTATTAGTAGCAGTAGTAGTAGTAGTAGAGGTAGTAGTAGTAGTAGCAGGAGTAGTAGTACTAGTAGTAGCATTAGTAGTAGTAGTAGTATTAGTAGCCATTATATTAGTAGTATTAGCACTAGTAGCAGTAATAGTAGTAGTAATAGTAGTAGTAGTACTGGTAGTAGTAGTAGCAGTAGTAGTATTCGAGGTAGTAGTAGTAGTAGTAGTAGTCGTTATAGTCATAGTAGTAGTAATAATAATAGTAGCTGTAGTAGTTATAGTAATAGTACTAGCAAAACTACTACTGCAGCTGCTACTACTGCAGCTACTACTACTATAACTGCTACTACAGCTGCTACTGCTACTTCTTCCACAACTGCTACAACAGCGACTACTACTACTACAACAACACTACTACATCTTCTGCTATTGTTGCTACTACTAGTGCTACGACTGCTGGCACTACTACTGCTACTACTACTGCTTTTGCTCTTATAACTACTACTGCTGCTGCTGCTCTTGCAACTAATGCTAGTACTACTACAATAACCACCACTACTGCTACTATGTGTATTACTACTTCTACTACAACGACAACAGCGACAACTTCTTCTTCTACAACTGCAATTACTACTACTACTACTGTTGCTGCTAGTACAACAGCTAGTACTACTACTATTACTGCTATTTTACTACTACTGCTACTAAGAATACTACTGTTACTACTACTACTACTACTTGTACTACAAGTACTACAATTACTAGTGCTACTATTACTACTACTACTATCACTACTACAAGTACTACTACGACTACTTCCTTGAGTACTACTACTACAACTACTACTACAACTGCAACTACAACTACTATTACTACTACTAATAGCACAACTACTGCTGTTGCTACTATTACTATCACAAATACTACTACTAGTATGACTAGTACTGCTACAGCTACTACAGTAACAACCACTATTATAGTTGTTACTACTACTACTACTACTACTATTACAGCTGTTACTTCTACTACTTCTACTGCTACTTCTATTACTACTGCTACTACTATTTTTTTTACTGCTACTCCTACTTCTACTACTACAACTACTATTACTACTAGAACTACAATTGCTACTGCTGCTTACTACTGCTACTGCTACTACTGTTATTACTACTACTACTACTACTACTACTACTACTACTACTACTACTACTACTACTACTACTACTACTAATGCTTCAATAACAACTACTACTACTTCTACAACTACTCCTATGCCTATTACTACATCTACTGCTACTGCTACTACACTGCTACAACTACAACTACTACTAATACAACTACTACTGCTATAGTTGCTTGTAAGACGACTACTAGAACTACTACCGCTACTTCTTCTACTACTACTACTACTACTTCTACAACTACTACAACTACTAGTACAACTAGCACTACTACTACAACAACAACTACCGCTACTACTACAACTTTTGTTGCTACTACTACTGCTGCTGTTGCTGCTGCTACTATCGCCTCTACTACTTGCACTACTGCTGCTAGTTATACTACTGCTACTACTGCATTTATTACTACTACTAGTGTGACTATTGCAATTGCTAGTACTATTACTACTACTAATGCTACTACCGCTACTCCTGCTACTTCTACCACAACTACTACTACTGCTGCTACTGCTGCTACAATTGTTACTACTATGGCTACTACTGCATCTACTACCACTACTAGTGTGACTATTGCACTTGCTACTACTATTACTTACTACTAATGCTACAACCGCTACTCCTGCTACTTCTATTGCTACTACAACTATTATTTTCACAAATACCACTACAACTTATACTACTAATACTACTACTACAGCTACTAATGCTGCTACTGCTTTTGCTGCTACTACCACTGCTACTACCATGACTCCTCCTCCTCCTACTACTTCTACAACAACTAATACTACTCCTACTACAACAAGTACTGTTACGACCACTACTACTACTACTGATGTTGCTACTATGACTAGTACTACTTCTAGTACTGCAACTTCTTCTACTACCAATACTTCTACTCCTACAGCTACTATTCCTGCTACTATTACGGCTTCTGCTACTATTACTACTACTGCTACAACTACAACTGCTTCTACTACTATTACTGCTATTGCTACAACTATAACTACTTCTTCTACTACAACTACTACTAATATTATTGCTACGACTACTACTACAACTACTACTACAAGAACAACTGTTACTACTGTTGCTGCAGCTGCAGCTACTACTACTATAATTTTTGCGGCTGCAACAACTACTACTGCTACTACTGGTGCTGCTAATTCTACTTCTACTTCTTCTCCTGCTAGTACAACTACTTGAACCACTACTACTATTACTGTTACAACTACTACTCCTCCTCCTCCTACTGCTACAACTACTAGTACTACTATCACTACTACTACTGCTACTACTACTACTGCTACTAATACTACTACTACTACTACTACTACTAGTAGTACTACTACTGAGGCTAGTACTACTACTACTATTACTACTGAAGCTAGTACTACTACTACTATTACTTACCGACTACTTACTACTACTACTACTACTACTCTCCTACTACTACTACTACTACTACTACTACTACTACTACTACTACTACTACTACTACTACTACTACTACTGCCACTACTTCTGCTACTACCACTACTGGAACTGCTATGACTGCTACTCTGACTACTACTACAACTATTACTTCAACCACCGCTACAGCTGCTCCTACGGCTTTTGCTAATACGGATACAATTGCTACTACTACTACGACTACTGTTACTATGACTACTACTACAGATACTACTACTACAACTCTTATTACTACTACTACTACCATTACAACAAATACTACAAATGCTATAATTGATTCTGCTACTACAACAACTACTATTACTACTACTACCACTGCTGCTGCTGCTGCTACTACTACTACTACTCTTGCTACTAATAATGCTACTGCTGCTACTACTACTATTACTACTACTATACTACTAAAACTACAGCTACAACAACGACGACAACTGCTACTGCTACTGCTACTACAATGACTATACTACTGCTACTACACTACTACTTTTGCTATTGTTGCTACTACTAGTGTTGTTAAAACTACAGTTGCTGTGACGGCTGCCACTACTACTGCTATGATTGCTGCTGCTCTTGCAACTACCAATGCTAGTACTACTACAATGACCACTACTACTACTACTATGAGTATTACTACTTCTACTACAACGACAACGACGACAACTTCTTCTTCTACTATTGCAATTACTGCTGCTGCTGTTGCTGCTGCTACTACAACTGCTACTAGTACTGCTGCTGCTGCTGCTACTAAGAATACTACTACTACAACAACAACTACTACTACTTGTACTACTAGTACTACAATTACTAGTACTACTACTACTACTACTACTACTATTACTACTACTACAACAACAACAACAACAACAACAACAACTACTACTACTAGTATTACTAGTCCTACAATTGCAACTACAACGACTACTACTAATACCACAACTACTGCTGCTACTACTACTACTACTACTATTACAAATACTATTACTAGTATGACGAGTACTTTTACTACTACTATAGCAACTACTACTATTACTACTACTATTACTACTACTCCTACAACTACTATTATTGCTAATACTCTATTATTACTACTCCTGATGCTACTACTACTACTACTACAACTATTACAGCTACTACTTCTACTACTTCTACCGCTACTTCTATTACTACTGCTATACTAGTTCTTCTACTGCTACTCCTATGTCTATTACTACAACTCCTACTACTACTATGACTACTATTCCTACTGTTGCTACTACTGCTACTATTACACCTATTGCTACAACAACAACAACTACTACTACTACTAATGCTTCAATAGCAACTACTACTACTACTACAACTACACCTACGCCTATCACTGCATCTACTACTCCTACTACTACACTACTACTAATAATACAACTACTATTGCTATAGTTGCATGTAAGACGACTACTAGAACTACTACCGCTACTACTACTACTACTAATAGAACTACTACTGCTATAGTTGCATGTAAGATGACTACTAGAACTACTATCGTTACCGCTACTACTACTACTACTACTACTACTACTTGTACAACTACTACAACTACTAGTACTACTAGTACTACTAGTACTACTATAACTACTGCTGCTACTACTACTATTCTTGCTGCTACTACTACCACTGCTGTTGCTACAGCTACTATTGCCTCTACTACTCCTACTACTTGCACTACTGCTACTACTACATCTACTACTACTACTAGTGTGACTATTGCAATTGCTACTACTTTTACTACTACTAAAGCTACTACTGCTACTCCTGCTACTTCTACTACAACTACTACTGCTACTGCTACAATTGTTACTACTACGGCTACCACTGCATCTACTACCAATACTAGTGTGACTATTGCAATTGCTACTAATATGGCTACTACTAATGTTACTATCGCTGCCACTTCTACTACAACTACTACTGCTACTGCTGCTACTGTTGCTACTGCTACAATTGATACTACTATGGCAACTACCAGTACTACTACTGCTACTGCTACTCTGATTACAACTACTACTGCTACTTCTACTACTTCTGCTGCTACGGCTACTACTACTGCTAGTACCATTGCTACCACTTGTGCTGCAACTACTACTACTATTACTTCTGCTGCTACTACAACTGCTTGAACCACTACTACTATTACTATCACAACAACAACAACAACAACTACTTAGGCTACTACTACTACTGATGTTGTTGCTGCTACTACTACTACTGCTGCTGCTAAGACTACTCCTACTACTATTACTAGTACTGCTACTACAACTGCGACTACTACTACTACTACTACTACTAATACTACTAATACTATGACTACTTCTACTACTACCACTACTAGAACGAATATGACCGCTACTCCGGCTACTGCTACAACTATTACTTCAACCACAGTACTGCTACTCCTACAGCTTCTGCTACTACAACGACAATTACCACTACTACTGCTACTGCTACAGTTACTATGACTACTACTACAGATACTACTACTACTGCTATTATTACTACTACTACTGCTGTTACAAAAAATACCACAACTGATAGAATTGATTCTGCAGGTACAACAACAACTACCACTACAGCTGCTACTACTACCACTACTACTACTATTGCTACTAATAATGCTACTGCTACTACTAATGTTGCTGCTGCTATGGCTACTACTACTAAAACTACCGCTACAACAATGACTACAGCTACTATAGTTATTGCTACAACAACTACTACTACGGTGACTACTACTACTACTACTACTACACTACTAATTCTTATGCTATTATTGCTTCTACTAATGCTACTACAACTATAGTTGCAGCGATTGTTGTCACTACTACTGCTACTACTACTGATCCTGCTCTTATAACTACTACTACTGTTGCTGCTCTTGCAACTACCACCACTAGCACTACTACAATGACCACTACGACTACTACTATGAGTATTATTACTTCTACTACAACGACGACAACAACTTCTTCTGCTACTACTACTACTGTTACTTCTACTGTTACTGCTACTACTACTACTTCTGCTTTTACTACTACTACCGCAACTACTACTACTTGTAGTACTATTACTACAATTACTAGTACTACTATTACTACTACTACTATGATAACTACTACTACTACTACGACTTTTACTACTACTACTACTACCACTACTGTTACAATTACAACTGTGACTACAATAACAACAACAACAACAACTACTACTACTTCTTCTATTGCTACTTCTTCTACTACTCCGACGACTACAACTACTACTACAAGAACTACTACTGCTACTTATATTACTACTGCTACTCCAACTACTACTCCTATGACTACTACTACTATAACTCCTACAACTATGACGACAACTATTATTACTGCTGCTACTACTGCTACTACTACTGCTACAATCACTACCACTGCTACTACTACTACTACTAAGGCTTCAATGATAGCTACTACTACTTCTACAACTACTCCTATGCCTATTACTACATCTACTACTACTACAACAACAACAACAACTACTACTACTACAACTACTACTGCTACAGTTGCTAGTAAGACAACTACTAGAACTACTACTACCGCTACTACTACCACTATTACTACTACTACTAAAATTACTACAATTACTAGTACTACTAGTACTACTACTACTGTTACAAGTACTACTACTACTACCACTGTTGCTGCTACTACTGCTGCTGCTGCTGCTACTACTAATGCCTCTGCTCCTTCTGCTACTTGCACTACTGCTACTACTTATACTACTACTGCTGCATCTACTACTACCACTACTACGACTATTGCAATTGCTACTACTATTACTACTACTATTTCTACTATCGCTACTCCTGGTACTTGTACTACAACTACTACTGCTGCTGCTACTACTGCTACAATTGTTACTACTATGGCTACTACCACTACTACTATTGCTACTGCTTCTATGACTACAACTACTATGACTCAACAACTACTACTACTTCTGCTACTTTTGTTTTTGCAACTACCACTACTACAGGTACTACTGCTACTACTGGTGCTGCTACTACAACTGCTTGAACCACTACTAGAATTAATGTTGCAACAACTACTACTGCTCCTACTACTACTACTACAACTACTACTTAGGCTACGATAACTACTACTACTAGTACTGGTACAACTACTGCCACTACTACTACTACCACTACTACGAATACTACTACTACTACTACAACTACTACTTAGGCTACGATAACTACTACTACTAGTACTAGTACAACTACTGCCACTACTACTACTACCACTACTACGAATACTACTACTACTACTACTACTACTACTACTACTATTGAGGCGGCTACTACTACTAAGGCTACTACTATTGCTATTACTAGTACTACTACTACTACTACGGCGACCACTACTACTACTACTAATACTACTAATACTACCACTACTTCTACTACTACCATTACTAGATTGAATACGACTGCTACTTCGGCTACTACTACAACTATTACTTCAACCACTGCTACTGCTACTCCTACGGCTTCTCCTGCTACAACTATAATTACCACCACTACTGCTACTGCGACTGTAACTATGACTGCTACTACAGATACTACTACTACTGCTACTATTACAATAAATACTACAATTGCTACAATTGATTCTGCAGCTACAACAACAACAACTACTGGTGCTGCTACTGCTACCACTACTACTACTATTGCTACTAACAATGCTACTAGTACTACTACTACAACTGCTGCTATGGCTACTACTACTACTAATAAAACTACAGCTACAACAACGACTGTAGTTGCTACTACTACTACTACAACAACTAATACTATAGCAACAACAACAACTACTACAACACTACTACTTCTTTTGCTATTGTTGCTACAACTAGTGCTACTACAACTATAGTTGTTGCGACTATTGCCACTACTACGACTACTTCTCCTGCTCTTGCCCTTACAACTACAACTGTTGTGGCTGCTCTTGCAACTACCCCTACTAGTATTACTACAACGACCACTACTGCTACTACTATGAGTATTACTACTTCAACTACAACGACAATAGCAACTTCTTCTGCTACTACTAGTACTACCGCTATTGCAGCTGCTACTGCTACAACTGCTACTACTACTACTACCGCTTCCACTACCACTATTGCTACTACTAATTCTACTACTACTACCACTACTACTACTTGTGCTACTAGTACTAAAATTACTAGTACTACTATTACTACTACTACTATGACTACTACAACTACTACTACAACAACAACAACTACTACTACTAATATTACTACTACTATTACAACTCCTACAACTGCTACTACAACAATTACTACTACTAATAACACTACTACTACTACTACTACTACTACTACTATTACAAATACTACTACAACTATGACTACTACTTTTACTACTACTACTGCAAGTACTACTATTACTACTACTCCTACAACTACTATTATTGCTAATACTACTATTATTACTACTCCTAATGCTACTACTACTACTACTACTACAACAACAACAACAACAACAACAACAACAGCAACAATGACAACAATTACTACTACTACTGCTGCTGCGGCTGCTGCTGCTGCTACTACTACTACTACCACGACTACTATTACAACTACTACTTCTACTACTTCTACTGCTACTTTTTCTACTACTCCTATGACTACAACAACTACTACAACAACTACTATTGTTGCTACCACTACTACCACTGCTACTTCTATTACTATTGCAACTACTACTTCTTCTACAACTACTCCAACTTCTAGTCCTACTACTACTACTACAACTGCTACTACTACTACGACTACTATCACTATGGCTGCTACTACTACTACTTCTAATACTACTACTATTACTACTACTACAAGTACTACTACTACTAATGGTTCAATAAAAAATACTACTACTTGGACAACTAGTCCAATGCCTATTACTAGATCTACTACTACTACTACTACTACACTACTACAACAACTACTACTACAAATACAATTACTACTACTACAGTTGCTAGTAAGATGACTACTAGAACTACTACTGCTACTACTATAACTACTACTACTTCTACAACTACTACAACTACTAGTACTACTAGTACTACAATTACCACTATAACTACTACTATTACTACTACTATTGTTGCTACTACTACAACTGCTACTAATACTATTGCCTCTACTACTTCTACTACTTGCACTACTGCTACTACTGCATCTACTATTACTAGTTGTGTGACTATCACAATTGCTACTACTATTACTACTACTAATGCTACTACCGTTACTCCTGCTACTTCTGCTACAACTACTGCTACTGCTACAATTGTTACTACTAGGCATGTACCACCACTACTACTGCTACTGCTACTATGACTACAACTACTACGACTCAACTAACTAATACACCTACTTCTACTACTTTTGCTGCTGCAACTACAACTACTGCTACAACTGGTGCTGCTACTTCTACTACTATTACTTCCGCTGCTACTACAACTGTTCGAACCACTACTACCATTACTGTTACAACAACTACTACTACTCCTACTACTACAACAACTACTACTACTTAGGCTATTACTACTACTACTAGTACTACTACTACAACTACGATTACTACTACCAGTACTGCTACTACTACAACCACTACTTCTACTACTACACTACTAGAATGAATACAATTGCTACTCCTTCTACTGCAACAACTATTACTTCAACCACTGCTGCTACTGCTCCTACGGCTTTTGCGACTACAACTACAATTACCACTACTACTGCTACTGCTACTGTTACAATGACTCCTACTACAAATACTACTACTACTAATATTATTAGTACTACAAGTTCTATTACAATAAATACTACAATTGCTACAATTGATTCTATAGCTACAACAACAACAACTACTACTATTGCTACTGCTACAACTACTACTATTGCTACTAATAATGCTACTGATACTACTACTTCAACTGCTTCTACGGCTACAACAACAACTACTACTTCTACTAATACTAAAATTATAGCTATAATAATGATTGCAGCTGGTACTGCTACTGCTACTACAACTACTACTACAACACTACTACTTCTTTTGCTATTGTTGCTACTACTAGTGCTACTAAACCTACAGTTGTTGCGACTACTACCACTAATACAACTACAGCTACTCCTCTTGCTCTTATAACTACTACTGCTGTTGTTTCTCTTGCTACTACCACTATTAGTATTACTACAACAACCACTATTACTACTACTATGAGTATTACTACTTCTACTACAATGACAACAATAACTTCTTCTACTACTGCTACTAGTACAACTGCTACAACTACTGCTACTGGTACAACTGGTACAACTACTATTGCTTCTACTAGTACTACTACTGCTGCTACTAATACTACTCCTCCTCCTCCTACTACTACTACTTGTACTACTAGTACTACAATTACTAGTACTACTATTACTACTACTACTATGACTACTACAGCTACTACTACGACTACTACTACTACTACTACTACTACTACTATTATTACCACTCCTACAACTACTACTACAACAACAACTACTACTACTAATACCACCACTACTACTACTACTACTATTGCTACTATTACAAATACTACTACAGCTACAACTACTTTTACTACTACTGCTATTACTACTGCTATTAGTACTATTATTACTACTACTCCTATAACTACTACTCCTATAACTACTATTATTACTACTCTTAATACTGCTACTACTACTACTTTTACTACTTCCACTACTAATACTTCAACTACTACTACTACTACAGCTACTACTCCTACTACTACTATTACTACTCCTACGACTACAACTATTACTACCACAACTAATGCTGTTGCTGCCAGTACTACTACTGCTACTTCTATTACTACTGCTATTACTACTTCTTCTACTGATACTCCTACTACTAATCCTACTACTACTACTACTACTGTTACTACTGCTACGACTATTATTACTACTGCTGCTACAACTGCTACCACTAATATAGCAACTATTACTATTACTGCTACAACAACTACTACTAATGCCTTAGTAACAACAACTACTACTTATACAACTACTCCAATACCTATTACTACATCTGTTACTACTACAACACTACCACTACCACTACTACTACTACTGCAACTACTACTACTGCAACCGTTGCTAGTAAGACTACTACGAAAACTACTACTACTACTACTACTACTACTACTACTTCTACTATTACTACAACTACTGGTACTACTAGTACTACTACTAGTACTACAACAACAACTACTACTAATAATGTTGCTACTACTACTATTGCAGTTGTTGTTGCTACTATTGCCTCTACTACTTTAATACTTACACTACTGTTTCTACTATACTGTTGCTACTACTAAATCTACTACTACTACTAGTATGACTATTGCAATTGCTACTACTATTAATACTACTACCGCTACTCCTGCTACTTGTACTACAACAACTACTGCTGCTGCTACTACTACTACAATTGTTACTACTATAGCTACTACCTCTACTACTACAACTACTGCTACTATGGCTACAACTATTACGACTCTACTACTACTACTACTACTACTACTACTACTGGTAATACTGCTGCTTCTGTTGCGGCTATACTATTATTACTACAACTGCTACTTCTGCTATGGCTACCACTCCTAGCACTACTACTAATGATACTACAGCTGCTACTGTGACCACTATTGCTATTACTACAATCACTACTGTAATAGCTGGTACTACAACTATTAGTGTGACTATTGCACTTGCTACTCCTGCTACTCCAGCTGCTACTGCTGCTGTGGCTACTGCTACTGCTACTCCTATTGTTGCTACAACCTACAACTAGTACTACATTTGTTGCAACTACTACTGCTACTAATGCTGCTTCAACTGCTACAACTACTACTATGACTACTACTACTACTAATACTACTACTACTGCAGCTACTATTACAACTGCTAATGTTGTTGCTACTTCTACTGCTACTACAAGTATTTCAGCTACTACGACTACTATTGTTACTGTTACTACTCCTACTACTACTACTAATGCTACTATCGCTGATGATGCTACTACTTTCGCTACTGATGCTACTGCTACTATTTCTGCTACTGCTGCTACTACTACTACTACTACAAATACTACTTTTGCTACCTCTACTGCTACTACTACTAGTACTACTACAACTACAGCTACAACTGCTAGTACTACTATTACTACTATTACTACTACTGTTGCTGCTACTGCTACTACTTCTTTTACTATTGCGGCTACTAATACAACGTCCACTACTACTGCTACAACTACAACTGCTATTGCAGTAGCTGCTACTACTTCAATAAGTACTGCTTTTACTACTATAGCTCCAACTACTACTACTACTATTACTGCTACTACATCTACAACTGCTGTTGCTCCTTCTACTACTGCTACTACTACTCCTATTACTACAACAACAACAACAACTACTACTACTACTACTTCTACTCATCCTCCTTTTACTACTACTACTACTTCTAATACTTCTACTACTGCTAATACTACTACAACTACTATTACTACTACAACTACTTTGGTACTAATACTGCTACTACTATAACTTCAACGACTTCTATTACTATTACCACACCTACTACTACTACCACTACTAATACTGCTACTACGTCTTATACCACTTTGACTACTACTTCTGCAACTACTACTGCTAGTCTTTCTACTACTTCTACTATTGTGACTGCTACTTCTGCTACTAGTTCTATTCCTACTCCTACTGCTTCTCCTACGACTACTACTGCTACTCCTAAAACAATGATAACTATGACTACTCCTACTACTTCTCCTACGCCTACTCCTACTACTTCTGTTACTCCTACACCTACTCCTACTACTAGAATCACTAATACTTCTGCTACTGCTACTACTAGTACTACTACAACTACAACTAGTACTTCTTCTACTACTATTATTGCAACTGCTGCTACCACTTCTATTGCTACTGCTACTACTACTCCTATTACTATGACTACTACTACTACTACTTCTATAACCCCTACTACTCCTATTAATACTGCAACAAGTACTACAACTACTACTACAACCAATACTATTATTACTACTACTACTATGAATACTACTACTACTACAACAACAACAACAACTACAACTAATGCTAATACTGCTACTGCTGCTATTACTCTTACTACTACTAATACTACTACTACTATTTCTACTACTACTACTACCACTACTTTTACAATGACAACAACAACAACAACACTACTACTCCTCTACTACTGCAACTGCTACTTCTGCTGCACCAACTACGACTACTACTATGACTTGTACTCCTACTACTACTTCTACTACTACAACTCCAACTACTACAACAACAATACTACTGCTCCTACTACTACTCCTATTACTACTATTACTACCACCACTAATACTACTACTACTAATCCTACTCCAACTCCTACTCCAACTTCTATGGCTACTACTACTTCTGCAACTAATCCTACAACTGCAACTACTACTTATACTACTACTAGTGCTGCTGCTACTACTACTACCACAGCTATTACTACTACTACAACTACTCCCACTCCAACTCCTACTCCTACTACAACTAGTGCTAGTACTATTACTACTACAATAACTATTGCTACTGCTATAACTACTACTACTATTACTACTACTACCACAACTCTTACCCCTATTTCTACTACTGCTACCACTACTACTACAACTACTATTACTACCACTACTACTAAAACTACTACTGTTGCTACAAAAATAATAACTACTAGTATTACTACAAATACTATTCCTACTACTACTATTACTACTAGTACTGCTACTACTATGTTGCAACTACAACAACTACTACTACTATTACTACTACTACTTCTACATCTACTACTAGTACTGCTACTAATACTACTATTCAATTATTTCTCGTACTTCTACCACTACTTGGGTTGCTACATGTAACGGTACTCCTCCTACAACAACTACTACTAGTAGTACTGTTACTACTGCTACTACTATTACTGCTACTACTACTACTACAACTACTATTTCAGCTAACGCTACCACTACTATGACTGCTACTGCTATGACTAGTTCTACTACTTTTATTACTACTAGTACTACTATTACTACAACAACTACCACTACCACAACAACTACTACTACCACAACAACTACTTGTACAGCTACTACTGATTCTGCCGCTACTACTACTACTACTACTACTAATGTTGCTACTACTACTACTACTACTATTGGTACTACTACAGCTACTGCTATTACTACTATTATTGTTGCAACGACTACTAATACTACTACTACCTGTACTACTACAACTACAGCTACAACAACTATAGCTACAGCTACTATTTTTGCTACAATTACTACTACTACTATAGGGACTAGAAATACTACTACAACACTACTACTTTTGCGGCTGTTGCAGCTCCTTCTCGTGCTACTACAACTACTATTGCTATGACTACTGGTACTACTACTACTACTACTACTGCTACAGCAAATACTACTAATATCACTACTACTACTACTACTACTAGTACTACTACAAATACTACTACTACTACTACTCATACTCCTATTATTACACCTACTACTACTACAACAACTACAACAACAACAACTACTACTACAGTTTCTAGTGCTTCTACTATTCGTACTACTACTACAACTACCATTGCTACTGTAGACTCTGCTACTATTGTTGCTATCACTACTACTACTGCTGCTACTTCTACTGCTACTACTATTGCTGCTGCTGCTACTACTACTACTACTACTATTACTACTGCTATGGCTACTACTACAACTACTAATTCTACTACTACTATACCTATCGCTACAACAACTGCAACTACCGCTACTATTGCTGCTACTACTATTTCTACTACAGTTACTACTACTAATACTACAACACCACAACTTATGCTGGTGTTGCTGCTACGAATAGTGCTTCCACAACTACAGTTGCTGTGACCACAACTACAACTACTGCTACTACTACTGTTGCTGCTCTTACAACTGCTACTATTGCTACTGCTGCTACTACTACTACTACTACTACAACTACAACTATAGCTGTTGCTGCTGCAGCTACTACTACTACTACAACTACTACTACTACTGCTGCTGCTGCTGCTACTACTACTACAACAACTACAACAACTATTGTTGCTCCTACTACAACTATTACTACCACCACTGCTACTACTACTACAACTACTACTACTACTATTACAACAACAACAACAACTACTACTGCTATTACTATTACTATTACTAGTACTACTGCAACAATTACAATTGCAATTACTATTACTACTCCTCTAACAACTACTATTATTACTAATACTATTATTATTATTACTACTACTACTACTCCTACTACTCCTACTCCTACTATTACTACTGCAACTATTGTTGCAACTACTTCTACTACTATTACTGCTACTACTTCTACTACTTCAACTACTATTTCTTCTATTATTGGTACTAATGCTTCTATTACTATTACTACTACTACTATAGCTGCTACTTCTACTACTACTGCTGCTACTACTTCCACTTGTACAGTTACTCTTACTACTACCTCTACTATGACTACTATTACTACTGCTACTACTACTATGACTACTATTACTACTGCTACTACTAATACTACTACTATTACTACTACCACTGCTACTACTACTATAACTATAACAACAACTACTATTACTACAACAACAACACCTACTACTTCTACTACTACTCCTACTCCTATTACTACAACAACTACTACTACTGCTGCTACTACTACTACTATTTCAACAACTACTAATCCTACTCATGTTACTATTACTACTACTTCTATGTCTACTTGAACTACTACTGCTACTACTACTAGAAAAACTTCTTCTTCTTCTACTACTACTACTACTACTACTATTGCTGCTGCTACTACTACGACTATAGCTACTACTACTACTACTACGACTATATCTACTGCTACTACTACTATTGCTGCTACAACTTCTACTACTACTACTTCTTCTACAACTACTACTACTTCTACAACTATTACTGTTGCTGTTACTACAACCGCTACTACTAATGCCACTATTGCTACTACTACTGAGGCTATTAATATTCGTACTGCTACTGCTACTACTACTACAACAATGATAACTACTACTATTACTAATGCTACTGTCATTGCTACTGCTGCTACTTCTACTACTACTGCTACTACTCCATCTCCCATTACTTCTACTACTGCTACTATTACTACTGCTTCGGCAATTGCTACTGCTACTACTTTTCCAACTATAACAAGTACTACTACCTATCCTACTACGACCACTCTTGCTGTTGCTACTACTACTACTACTACTACTACTACTACTTCCTCTTCTACTACTACTGCTGCTGCTACTACTGCTACTACTTCTACTAGTACTACTGCTACTGTTGCTTCTACTGTGACTACTAATACTACTACTGAAACAACAACTGCTACTACTACTACTACTTTTGTTAGAACTGCTACTACAACTCCTGATACTTCTACCACTACTACTGATACTGCTGCTACTACTGTTACTACTACCACAACTACTACTACTACTATAACTAATGCTTTAACTACTACTACTTCTAGTAATACTGCTGTGACTGCTTCTACTACTACAACTGCTACAACTGCTACTATAGCTACTACTGCTACTACTACTACTATAGATACTACTGTAATTGCTGCAACTACTGCGACTGCTAGTACTGCTATAGCAACTACTGCTACAACTACTAATTCAAATACAACAACTACAACTCCTGATACTTCTACCACTACTACTGATGCTGCTGCTACTACTGTTACTACTACAACAGCTACTACTACTACTATAACTAATGCTTTAACTACTACTACTTCTAGTAATACTTCTATGACTTCTTCTACTACTACAACTGCTACAACTGCTACTATAGCTACTATAGCTACTACTGTTACTACTACTACTACAGATACTGCTGTAATTGCTGCAACTACTGCTACCACTGCTGCTACAACTACTAATTCAAATACAACAACTACTACTAATACTACTACCACTAATGCTGCTGCTACTACTGCTGCTATTGCTACTTTTACAACTACTTCTTTTCCTACTTCTACTACTTCTACTACTAGAGCTGTTTCTACTACTACTATTACCACTGTTACCACTACTACTACTTGTGCCACTACTACTATTGCTACTGCTACAATTACTAATACTACTACTACTATAACAACAACAATAGCTACAAAGACTACCTGTACTTGTGCTATTACTACTACAACACTACAACTATTGCAACTGTTGCTGCTACTACTAGTTCTAATACAACTACAGTTGCTGCGACTATTGCTACTACTATAGTGGCTTCTACTGCTGCTGCTCTTAGAACTACTACTACTAATGCCACTTCAACTACTACTACTGTAGCTACTACTGCTACCACTACTACTCCTACTACTGTGACTACTGCATTAGCTATTACTACTACTATTGCCACTACTATAGCTACTCATAGGGCTACTTCTATAACCTCGGCTACTACTTCTACTACTACTGTTGCTGCTACTACTACTAGTGCAACTACTACTGCTACTACTACTACTACTACTTCAACTACAACTATTGCTACCACTACTACAACAACAACAACAATAGAAGCAACAACAACTCCTACTACTACTATTACTACTACTATTACTACTACTACTGCTGCTGCTGCTACTACTACTACTACTACCACCACCACCACCACCACCACCACCACCACCACCACCAATACTACGACTACTACTACTAGTAGTAGTACTACTACTACTACTACTACTATTGCTACTACTAGTACTACTAATACTACTGCTACGACAACTACTAATACTACTTCCGTAACTACTACTACTAATACTATTACTACTACTACTGCACCTATACCTACTACTACTACTACCACTGCTACCAATACTACTGCTGCTGCTGCTACTACTACTACTACCACTACTACTACTAATACCACTACTACTACTATTACTACTCCTACTTTGGCTACTTCTGCTAATACGACTAGTACTATTACAATAACTACTACTCCTACAGCTACTACTCCTACTTCTACTACTACTACACCTACTACTGCTACTATTACTAGTACCACTGCTACTACTACTACTAATACTGCTATAACTATTTTTACTACTACAACAAATACTACTACTCCTACTACTACTAATACTATGACCACAAATAGTACTACTACTACTACTACTACTATTTCTACTACTATGACTACTATTTCTACTACCACTGCTACTACTACAGTACTTGCAGTGGAAGTAGTAGTAGTCCTAGTAGTAGGAGCAACAGCAGCAACCACAGCAGTAGTAGTTATAATAGTAGTAGTAGAAGTTGTAGCAGTAGTAGTAGTGGTAGTAGAAGTAGCAGTAGTAGGAGTAGTACTAGTAGTAGCAGTAGCAGTTGTAGTAGTAGGAGTAGTAGAAGTAGTAGTAGAAGTCATAGTAGTAGTAGCAATTATAATTGTTGTTGTTGTTATTATCGATGTAGTAGTTGGACCAGTTATTATTGTAGTAGTAGTTGTAGTTGCAGCAGCAGTAG